>JAJIBD010009831.1:0-117771 GCA_021461705.1 Cryptotis parvus
ATTCAGAGCCTGTCCTGAGCCTGTCCAGGTATGTGTTTCACCACTTGAGCTATCACCCCACCCCTAGTGCATGGGGTGGGGTGATAACGACATGATATAAATTTCCCTTTCATATAATGTACATTCTATGTTTTCCTCAAATTGATAACAGCATATACATACCGCTCCAGTGTCATACTGAATGATTTTAATACCCTAAAATTCCCTGGGTGCTACCTACTCGTCCCTTTCTCTTGATCTCTGACACCACTGATCTTTGCTCGTTTGTCTTTTCCAGAATGTACTAGAGTCACATGTAGAAAGTCACAGTATGTAGACTTTCTGAATGACTTCTTTTATGAAGCCATAGAATTTTCATTGTTCTCTATTGTTTTGTGGTTTGACTTTATATTACTGAATAATATTCCATTATATGAGTGTGTCAAAGTTTAGCCATTTCACAGAAGTCATTTTAGTTGTGCCCAGTTTGTAAACTAGAAATAAAGCTGCTCTAAATATTCATGTATAAGTTTTTGTGTAGATAATTTTTAACTTATCTAGGAGAATGATAGCTAGGTTATATAGTAGATTTATGTTAAGCTTTGTAAGAAAATATTAGAATGTGATACAAAGTGTTATATTATTTTTCTATCCCACCAGCAATGAGTGAGATTTCTGGTTCTTCTAGTGATGGGAGTTGTCTGGTTTTGGGGGTTTTACCATCTAATATATGTTTAGTGACATCTCATGTTTGTTTATATTGTCAATTCTCTAGCTACATAAGATATTTAGCATCTTTCTTATCATCTTTTTTATCTTTTTATCATCTTTTTTTATTTGTATATATGGCTGTGTATCTTTTAACTGGGGAAATATATGTTCAGATTATTTGCCCACTTCAGATTGAAAACTTGTTTTTTGTCTATGAGTTTAAGTATAACCTTTACATATTATATTTCTGCCCTTTATCAGATCCATGTTTTGAAAACATTTTTTCTAGTCTGTAACTATTTTTCTCTCAATGGTTATATTTATGCAGTAAGAGAAAAGGATTCTAAGATTTTTACAACAGTAAAAAAAATTGGTGATAAAAGGGTGTCATGTGAACCCAGCAATTTTATTAAAAGAGGAAGGAAGAGAAACATAGTACAGGGAACTAAGTCACTTTCCTTGCATACGTCCTACCCCAGTTTGATTCCCTCATACTGTTTATGATCCTTGAAACACTGCAAGACGTGATCCCTGAGCAGAGCTAGAAGTTCTGAGCACTGCCAGTGCACATTCAAACACCACCAACCCTAATTACAGTGCCGATTTCAAAACAGCAACATTTAGGGGCCTGAGAGAAAAATATAAGAGTTAAGGTGCTTACCTTGTACATGGTTCAAATCCCTGTCACCTCAAGAATTACCAAGAGTAATCCCTGAGCACAAAGGTAGGAGTAAGAGAGGGAGAGTCAGGTTGGGAAGTCTGTGGCTGGTGAGTCAGCAGTGTGAGAGGGTGTGCAGTAGGGCTGGGAATAAGAATAGGACAAAACTCTGAGTGGTTTCACTTTTAAATTAAGAACAATTCAGCAACAGTTCAATATTTGAACGCCACCTCCCTGTCCCCCACCCCTGTCCAGTGTGGATTATTCTGTGCATAGAATATAAATTTCTAGCTTTGGGCCATGGTATAAAGAGACTTTACTTAGGTTCTTTAATTCAAGTTAATCTCACCTATAACCACCTGTTTAAGCAGTTGAACTGGAAGCTCCATTTTATTCATATAAGGGGGCTCTTTCCTCCTAAAACACATTCAGAATTCAAAGTATATTGCTACCTAGAAAATGGAGAAAGAAAAGGCCTAATCTCCTTGGTCTTTCTTGGTTGCTGTTGACAACTTCTGAGCTAAACCCATAGTCTGTGAAGTCTGGCAGTTCTCTCAAAAGTTTGCCCCTTTGCTGTGGTAGAAAATGAGATTATGTACCAAGCCTGGGTCTCAGACTGAAAACACTGCTTCTGGAGGGAGGAGCCCACATCCCTCTGGTTGTGAACCCCTTAGAGCACTGCAAGTGGGGTGCTTGGATCCATGAAATAATCCTCCTCTGCCCATTCCTCCCTTACATCCCCTTACAGCACATTCCCTTTCCTATCTCCATGTCAGACACCATATTACTCACCCACAGATTTTCTCAAATATCCAGATCTGCCTCTGCTCTAAAGTCTCTTCCGCTTTCTCCCCTGCTGAAAGTGTGTCAAAAAAAAATCACAGAAGGCAAATTCTAGTACTTCTATTAAAGGTACAGCTACAATTATTCATAGAAACAATTTTGTCCTAGCACAGAATCACCACAACCATCACCACCTGCTTCATACTTTTTAAACTGCCTTTTTGCCACTGACCACAAGATTCAATGTCTATATTTAACAGAAAATAGGAAACTGGAATTGGAAAATCCTATTAATTGAATATTTCCATATGTTCACAAGACTCTAGTGTCTTCCCAAAGTAGACTCTTAATTGGTGACACCAGGGAATTATCCCTCGGACAAAATTGCCTAAAACCATCAGGAAAGTATCTATCTTTCTCATCTAGCTGTTGTCTCTCATTGTCACTCCACTCCTCATGATTTTACTAGTAGCCTTGGCCTCCTCAAGAGTCATAGCATTCAAGAAAGAAAGTGGAGGAAGCACAGTCCTCCACGGAGTGCCATTCTCACAGATTGCTGTTAGCTTCCTCTTAACAGAAGGAGTTGACCTGTTTCATTCTGCTGCACCTCCTCTGAGAATGCACATTGACCAGCTGCACCTTTTTCTGTTCTTGGCTCTGATGACCCATGGGTAAAGTTTCCTCAGAAGATTTTTGAGTTGCACAGGCTTGGAGAGTGGCTAATTCAATGGATAACACACATGATATTCAGAGTAATTTTGATTGCATGCTTGCTTTTAATGCTAACGCACAAGGAAGATGGAGCCAGGGAGTAGAGATTTGATTTAACATTTGAATAAAAGAGAGAACTATGGTTATTCAGTCTCCCAGGGTAACTGCTTGCAGACTAATTTGATATCTGACTCATTGACATAAGTGATATTATCCCTGAGCCTTTCCTCTGTGAGAGAAATGTAGACAGATTCTGGGAGAATAGGGTCATTGGGAATATCTGGTTGACTAGGGTTTTGGGGACCATATAATAGGAGGAACAGTGGAGAGCCCTAATTCTATTTAGCTGAGAGAAGAGACTGTTAAGGAAGCCTAAAGCATGTGACTTCAGTTCTTTTGTTTTATGTGAAAGGATCATATGTATCCATCAGTCCTCTAGGAGTTCCTGAAAATGAGAAAGGGATAACAAGATGGTATTTATGGGGCTAGAGATTGAGAGGTGGGAGGTTTGAGATATTTATTAAGAGGCATTTCTCTTAAAGTATCTTATCCGGTTTTGAATTTCCTCACTTAAGTAGAAAAACCAAGGCTCAATTTATATCCATCAGAAATAATACTGACTGGATGGGGCTGGAGAGATAGCACAGAGGGTAGGGAGTTTACCCTGCATGCAGTCAACCCAGGTTTGATCCAGGGCATCCCATGTGGTCCTCCAAGCACAACCAAGAGTAATTTCACAGTGAAGACCCAGGAGTAATCCCTGAATATCGCCAGGTGTGACCAAAAAAGAAAAAAGAAAAGAAATAACACTGAATGGATACTTGCTACGCAGAAGAGAATGACTTCAGATTCTTCAGATCACCTTGGAACTCAAATTTAGGTCTTAGAAGTCATGACTAAGTGAAATGTGAACTAATAGTCCTATGTCAGCAGCTGATTAATATTATGGAATACAATAAGAAAACAAAACAGACCCTTTCACATTTAAAAAAAAAAAAGAAAAAGACTCTTGAATTGAAAAATCCAGAGCAAAACCCCAACTGAAGTCTGAATAAAGGACAGTTTCCAGGTAGGAATTCTGATGGACTGAGGGCTCAGGGCCCATGTAGAAGCACTACATGTCTGAGGGACCTGGGTTGAGAGTTAAGACATGTGCATACAAAAGGGGAAGAAAGATCATCACCTCTCAGTGACAGAAGAAAGATATTTGTGCAATGGTCAAAGTGAGCATTGGAAAGTCTTAAAAGAAGATAAGAAAGTAATTATAAAGATAGAACAGTTGAGTAGAATGCTCTGAGGCAGAAGATTTATATGCAGTATCTCACTTATTTCTCACAACAATGTAACAAGGAAACATACTAGTCATATTTCATAGGTAAAAGCACTGAGACTTGGTGATGTTTAACAGCACGCTTGCAAGAAAGTGAGAATTTGACCACGCATCATCAGCTTGAATGCCTTCCTCCTTCCCCTGTGCCACATATTTCTGCCTGGGTGGGTCAAAAAAACAAAACTTTCACTTTCTCATGCTTCCTTTCTCCAGTTCTGCAGGGCACAGCTAGCTGTAGATTTGCAATATAAATTCCTGCCCCACCCTGGTCCCACATGCACCGGGGCAGGGTTATACCTAGTACATCCCTGCTGAAGTGCTAGGCGGGGAAAAATCCACTGGGCATTCCACACACCTTTCACACTTCTGCTTGTGACTTTTACCTTTCATCAGGCCCCAGGGGATTGTCTGAGGGGGAGCATGAAGCCACAGACTCTGCTCTCTCTGGCTGTGACCTCTGCAGTCTTGCTGACCAGACACACAACTGCCCAATGAAATAGTCATTCTCACGGGAACCTCTGACTTGGTGGATCTCTCAAGGAAGCATCTTTATTCATTCCTATGGCCAGGGCTGACTTTGGGGAGTTTCCTTAGGGCTTTACACTCACTCACTCACGGAGGGTAGGTATTCTCTTCAGTGGAAATGCCCACCTGACTGCAGAAGTTATCTGGAACCGGTTAGCACTGCTTCTGTCTGTGGTGTTTCTCTAGGCTCAGTTCCCCTTTTGTATGTGAGTTCTGCGTCAGTGCAGATACTCTCCCAGTCATCTTCAGAGCGTTAAGGTGCTCCAACCAACCTCCTACCAGTTGATTCTTAAGCTCTGGCTTCTGTGCACCCCAGGAATGCAATTGGCTCTACTCATCTGGTATCTGGGAACTGCTGTGAAGACATATTTGTGACAGGTATGTTCCTGGAATCCTATTAAGACCTGGGGACCCTAGAGTGGGGAAAGTTGCATCCAGGGAAGAGATTCTGAGAAGGGCCTGAAGGCCAGAAAGGAGTGGGTGGGAGCATGTGCAGAGTCCATGCCTCAAAGCCGGGATAATTAGGCCTGAGTCTTAGATGAACTCCCCATGGCGTAAGACATAACAAACTTAATTTTTTCAGTATATCCTTTCATCTACTTCATTTAGCTCAGAAAACAGGCAGGAAATAGAAGGTGCCATTTACCAAACAACCGGCAGCTGGTCTTGGCACTGGAGTGCTCTGTTCCCCCAGACAGGGTTGCTCCAGGAGAAGCTACCCAGGAGGCATCTCTGCATGCGCCCCTTTGTCAGTGGGAAGTTCAGAGGGCAGAGGCCAAACCTAGAGTCTCTCTGCAGGGGCTCTCTTCTTTTCTTTTTTTTTTAATTTTATTATACCACCGTGAGATATACAGTTACAAAAATGTTCATATTTGGGTTTCAGTCATACAGTGTCCCAACACCCATTCCCTCCACCAATCTCCCATGGGCTCTCTTCTTTTCCACTTGGCATTTCCCTTCCATCCAAAATCCTCTCCCTTTTCTTTTTCCCATCCCAGGATTCTGTGCCAATTTTAGTGTCTTTGGGGCACTAGAGACCAATAGTGTATTTGAAAGAAATAGTCTTACATTTAAAAAGGTCCCAGGGTGGTTTACAGTGTTCTGAATGCCATGAACAATATATTTGCATTTTCAAATAGTCTTAAAATAGTGCCTCCACTGATAGATATTCAAAGCTCTGGAAAGGCAGGTGAATATGAGTTTTGGCCAAGGGAACTTCCCCCATTCTCAAATTATAGTAATTATGGAGAGGCCCTTGGGTATACAAACTTGGGGGACTAAGGCTTTGCAGTAGAATGAATTTACTACATGTGCATATTTGCAGAACTGTTTATTGTGAGGAAGACACTGTTTATGCTTTTATATGAACTATCCAGTGTATAGTGGTAACTTAAAATGGTAGTATTTACATACCATTCAGATGTCTTACATGCTTTAATTGAAGTCAGGAGAGCTTATTATATCCTAAAGAGGTTTGAACAGGGAGTTTATGAAGCATGGTTCCCATGCTTTTGAAGATTTTGGTCTAATCAATTAAAACCACATTAATAAATCTCAGCAAAAGTGACTATATAGGGATAGTGCTTTGAAAGGAAAGGGATGGCTTTGTGTAATAACATATTCTCTTTTGTAGCTGTGTTGACAAACTTGGTAATTTTTTTATCTCTACTGTCTCTTGATAGCAAATGTCCCTTCTTCATGGAAGTAATGATAGATTTTGTGGAGGGGAGAACTAGGGTAACAGGGGAATAAATATGTAGGATGAAAAGGTCAGCCAATGCAGCTTCTTTAAGCAGAAAATTAAATTTCACACCCAAGATTTTTTTTAAAAAGAATAAAACAGAAGACCAGAGAGATAATGCAAAGGCTGAAACACATATTTTCATGCATGAACCCAAATTCTATCCCCATTACTCTATCACCCTCCTTGTCCAGCCCCACCGGGTCTGGTGGAGATGCATTCACTGAGCCAAGCATTGCACTATCATGTCCAGGTGGCTGATCACTGGAGATAGTGCCCGGTACCCCTGAACATTACTTGGGAGTTTCCTCCCCATCCTCTCCAGACAGAGTTGAATTTAGAGGTGTCAGGATCAGAAGATTGAAGCTGTAAAGACCTAGAACTAGGATACAACATGTGGAAACAAGCAAGGAGGGGGTGGGAGGTTCTTGGTAGTTATCAGAGTTCATGCAAGAGTGAACCTTTCGTAGTCAGTTGGATTTAAGAGTATTGGGTGCAGGAAGAATAGAGTCACAGACTAGGCATAAAACCACTGGACCCTTATTATAATGATCTCTAATTTAGTAAAATGTCTTGTTTTTTGTATATTGGAGTTTATTCAACCTGGAATTTGGAAAATTGACTCCATTTGAATATGTGTTAGAGAAAGGGGGTCCAGGGCATTTTGTATCTTATTGATGTAATACAAAAATAAAATAAAATAGCATGTTGCCTTTTAAACTAACATTCACATTGAACAGGGGCTTTCAGAACTGCCATAACCCAAAGAATGAGTAATTTGGGAATTCCATGCAGAGGAATTTTACAGAATGGGGAGAAAGGGACCTCCCTCAAATCATGGCCTTGAAACATTGACTTTCTCCCTGACCCGTGACTCTGGTTCTGAGACACAGGAAATGGCTCCCTGAGGGGCCAGGGTTGGCATGACTGCTTTACAGTGGGAGACATGTGTGATATGCAGAGCCCTTGATGGGATGCATGCTGACAGAGAACATAGAACAATAGAGAAAAACCTGTAAAGTGTTGCTTATAGATTATCATTAGGCTCTTTTTGGAAAATATGGTTTCTAAAACTATCATTAATATGTAAAAAGTTCTTCTCGACAGAGCCAGTTTTAAATGACTAGCACTGTTTCTCTTTTGTAAACAAACCTAGTGTTGGTGAGTAAAAATGCTAAAAGTCAAGGTCAGGTCTATGTTCTTGGTGGGCAAATGAGAGGAATAGACTCCGAGCATTAAGGCACTAGTTACACCAACATTGGCACCTCACTGAAACATCCTTCTGTTGTGCTTGAGTCTGTGCAAACACTTGTCATTTGTATCCAGGCTGCCTTGATGCCGCTCTCTTGTATCTATGTGGAAACACTGTGCTTCCACATAGAATGTGTGGAGGACAGTTAATGAAAGCAAGGTGTCAGGCAAGAGAATTCTCACTGGATGGGACCGAGGGATTTGCTTCAAGAGCAGGCTAGAAATCAAGTTAGTCTTCGGATCAGCCTAAGGAAGGAAGGCGCTCGTTCTAAACCTTAAAGCAGAGTTTGGGATAGGTGGCTTGAATCTGTAGCCAATCATTTCCTGTTTCTACCAGATACCCGAAAGGGTTCATATTTTGGTCAAGGCCTTGTTTTTATTCTAAGGTCAAAGACAGATTGCTCCCACTTTGAGTTCCAAAAATTAACACCAATGTGAAAGGGAAGTAGCGATTTTCTGAGAGATTCTGTACAGGAGGAGAGTACAAGAGGGCTTGTCTTGCTCAGAGCTGGTCCTGGTTCATATCTGGCACCTCATGGTTCCCTGAGCACAACCAGGAGTGATCCCTGAGCACAGAATCATAAGTAAGCCCTGAGCACAGCCAGGTATGGCCCCCAAACCAAAAATAAACAAGAAAAAAAGATCATTTTAAGTAATTTAGTAGTATAGACTGGCAGCTCCCAGGACTGGGGGGTACCAGAATGCGTAGGCTAAGCACAGTTAATCCAGGTGAAAAACCTTATTATACTAGTAGAAATAGACTCTCTTGTGCAAGCCTGAACATCTGGCTTAGGATAAGTTTGTTGCTGTCTTCAGTATTCAGTTCTGAGACAACTTTTAAGGCAATTTCAGATAATACTACCTTCACTCTTATATTCCAGAATGTAGGGTTGCTTCTCCTCTAACCCTCTCAACCTCTTGTCATGAACTCAGAAAATTCTCTGTAAAACTAGGATCTTTATAAGAAGCCAGGCTGTTTACTGTGCTAAAACTGATAGGAATAAACTCATCATGGGAGAGAGAGAAAGGCGGTACTCTTGGTAATCTTCTTTACCTCCAACCTGGGAATGTATTGAGAATTTATAATGAATGACTTGTTACCTCACAAGAAAGTCCAGTCCAGGTTAGAGTATTCTAGTCAAAGTTCCTTTTTGTCTAAAGGTAAATATATCTTCCCTTAACTTCTATTTACTTATATTCCTTGCCCTTAAGCAATGATGCATGTGTCAGTCTAAGAAATGATTCTTAAAAATTTGCAGATGATGGGGCCAAACCAATAGTACCACATGCAGAGTGTGCACACATCTGACCAGGTTGGATCTCTGGCACTCTGCATGGTTTCCCAAGCCCTGCCAGCATTGGTCCCTGAGCATGGAGCCAGGAGTAATCCCTTAACACCACTAGGAGTGACCCCCTCTCAAAAAAGAAAATTAAAGATAACCAGCATATACTTGTAGAATATACCTTCTCCAAGACCATGACTCCTGTTCTTTTAACTATTCTCACTTGACATGATTTTATTATTCCCTATAAGATTCTGCTTCTTCTCTTGATAATCTCTAATTAATCAGTATTGTTTAAGTAGAACCAGTCTCATGTGCAAACTCACTGAGTGCAATACCACAAGTGATTACAAAAATACAGTAACCAAATTCTACATAAAGACTGAATTATTTTTGTTCACCATGTCACACTGACATTTATATCATTTTCATATTCATTATGCATCAACTTCCCCTCATGTCCACTTTAATACCACTTTGGGATTTTGTTTAAACTTAAATATAAAACTTTATGCTTATCCATTAGATTTATCAAGCCATCAGACTTTTTCAGTAGGCTTTATGAATATTAATTCAGTCAGCAAATTTAATAGATACCTGACTCATTTTGGTGTCTCCTGTACATTTGAAAGAAGTGTGATTTCTTAAAGAACCTGCCATGGAGGAGGGCTGGGGGAGGGGAGAGGGAACCGGGAATGTTGGTGGTAGGAGATGGGCACTGGTGGCGGGATGGGTGTTGGAACACTGTATGACCAAAACCCAAATATGAACTTTTTTAATTGTATATCTTTGTAATTGTAAAAATAAAAAATTTTAAAAAAAGAAGCGTGATTTCTGTGCTTTCATTCATGTCCTACTATATGTATGAAAATGAAAAAGCAAGACCCTGCAGCATTCACAGTCACTTAAACAAGAATTGTCCTTGAACTCAGTTGTCAAGTGAATCAAACAATTTATTATTTAATTCATATTTTGTCATCTCCTATATTTAATCTAACAATATATCAGGTAGCTTATATTCTAAAATAATTACTTGAAATTCTTCTCTTTCCACTCTGCTATCAACAGCCTAGACTAACTGATCACCTTCTTTCTATAAGTCACTGATTCCTGTCCTGATTTCCTTCCCAGCCATTTGTAGCCAGTAGCCATAGTTGTCTTTCCACAATACACTCTTCATAGTGTTACTCCCATGCTTTTTCTCTTTTTTTATTCAGTGGCTCACAGTGTTTTGAAATAAAGACCCAAATCCTTAACTACCCATCAGACAAACATGGTCTGACCCAGGTTATCAAAAAGAAATAAGCCTACCCATCTCCCTTAGAAATTTCAACTAGAATATAGCTGCTGTTTTATTTCTGGTGCTCCAAGAAGTAATTCACCTCAAGTCCTACTGAGAGTAGGGGCAGTGGTGTGGAGCCAATGCATGGTCAGCAATAGGACAGTGTTCTTGCACATGGCTGTATATGCATCTGTATGGCCGAACCAGTTGCAAGGGAAAATGGAAGAATACAAGAGATGGAACCAGGCACTGACTGAGGCTCACCTGGCACCCACCTCCCCAGCAATCCTGGCTTGCTAAGACCAAACACTAGATAAGCGAGAGAAGAGATGAACATCCTTGTCTTCTACCTACCCTGGTCCTGCAACTCAAGTTGCAGCTTTTTGCAGATATCTTATTTTTCCTTTAAGAATACAGTAAGAAACCCAGACATAAACATCCTTTCTTTCTCCCCACAGCCTCCAGAACACACCTGACGAGATTGAGTTAGCATGGGAAAGACAGTCTCAGTGAATAGCCGTCCACAGACACACAAATTTGCCTGAATTTTTCTTGATGCACTGACTGTGGTTGATTTTTTAGACAAAAAGCTGTGAAATAGGGAGCTTAGCTTCTGCCCTGAACTACTTCCCTCACATCCCATGTCATCATATGGATGCCCTCCTGTCCCCGCTCCATTCTAGTCACACCATACCTTCATGCTGCCTTCACCTAAGTTGGATCTCATATACTCTTTCAAAACTGTACTGCACAACAGCCTTCTCTTCTATTTATTTCTTTATTTCTCCCCCATTATGCCCTTTTCTTTTTTGCTTTTTGGGTCACACCCAGCAATGATCAGGGTTACTCCTGGCTCTGCACTCAGGAATTACTCCTGGCAGTGCTCAGGGGACCATATGGGATGCTGGGGATCAAAGCCAGATCGACCATATGGGATGCCAGGGATCAAAGCCAGGAATCAAAGCCAGGTGTGCAAACAAACACCCTTCCTGCTGTGCTATTGCTCCAGCCCCGCCCTTCACTGTTATCATCATTGCTATGTCTAGGGTCCCACACTTGCTGTGGCATCAGCGCTCTATCACTCAGCAGTGCTAGATGATTCTGGGGATTTTCTAGCAGTCTTTTACCTGGAAGGTGGCCAGTCTGCCCTTGAGCAACACGCCTAAAACATTTGATCTTAACCACCCCTTTCTCCTGCTCAAATCTTCAGGTTTCCAACCCCAACACTATCCAGGTCTTCTACGTGATGCTAAGCTGCAACACACTAATGTGTGCTTGGAGCTAAACTCATGCCAGGAAGCAAATTACCGCCCAAGTCTGTTCCAGAGTGGGGAGATTTATCTGCTGCCCTATATTGAATGAATGAATGAATGAATGAATGCATGAATGAATGAATGAATGAATGAATGAATGAAAGCTCAGGATAGATAGAGACTCTTCTGATAGAAGGGAACACTTTCAGCTTTCTCTAAACCCATCTCAGCCTCTGTCTGATAAAGACAAGTCTGATTTTAGAAGTCACTATCACACTGGGAGTATTCTGACAGTGACTAGACTATCAAACCTTTATAGCTACTCCTACAGCACAGATAAAACTGACTAGAACTTTTACAGGCATTATGGAATGTGGAGGCATTGTGGGTGTATGGACAAGAACACCTTGAGACCTGGCAGTCTGGGGTAAATATTGTAACCTGTGTGGAATTTCATTTCCTTATCCATTTGTGAGGAGCAAAAAAAATTCTCACCTTGTGAGAAATAATAAAATAATTAGTCATTCATTGGGATCTTCGCAGTCAGTGAGAGGACAGGCACACACAGTGACAGAAGTGGGGTCTGGAGGGGTGTTCTTTGATTCTGACTTGGCCTTCAGCTTCATGAAGACTGATCCTGACCAGTTTTTACAAATGATAGAAATTGCCTCTCAAAGAATCCCCCTGTAAATTCTTAGGTTCTTTCCTCTCCCCATCCCCTGTTTGCTCTCTCCCCAAATAAGAGTTTCCACTTCATGGGCCTTGTAGAGAAGGACACTAGGTTGAGGCTGAAGGTTTATCCTGAGGGAACAGCACAGTGACACTTCTGCTCTTCTTTAGAAACAGCAAATGTTGGGGGCTGGAGCAATAGTACAGCCAGGAGGGTATTGGCCTTGCACACAGCTGGCATGGGTTTGATCTCCAGCATCCGATATGATTCTCCAAGCACCGCCTGGAATAATTCCCGGATGCAGAGCCAGAAGTAATCTCTGAGCATTGTCAGGTGTAAACCAAAAAAGAAAAAAGAAACAGCATATATTGAAGTATTGGCTTGACAAGCTAAATGTCCAAGATCCAAGATGATGGTCTGGCTCAGCGACGAGTGGGAGTTGGGTAAGGCAATACAGAGCCAGACCAAATCAGGGCCTCTATATGTTAGGAATATGTTTTGTTGCTTGAACTATCTCCCTGTTCCTTTGTCCTTTATGAAAGTGGACCTTGTCAGCCTCAATATTTTATTAGGGCCTCTGACTTGACAAGCTAAATGTCCAAGATCCAAGACATCTTGGATGTTGTCTGTGACAATACACAGTCTGAAAATTATTGTTAGTGAAATGTATGTGAAGAACTGTTACTACTGGACCAGGAGTATGAGGAGGGACATGACTGCTCTTCCCAAATTCTTGAAGGACTTTGGAGAACTGTGTTAGGCTGTACAGTTCTGACAGCAAAATCGTTATCAACAAGAGGAAGTTAAGGCCAGCAGCTTCTTACTCAAGGGAAGGGAGAGTTTCCAAATACAGAAGTCAAAATAGTGTTGACTTCCTTTTCCAACATAGTTCTCTTCCTCACTGTTGAAATGCAGGGATTATTTGTCAAAGATTTCCCAGGACCATGCTGGCTTCTTGTCATTATCTGAAGTAAAGATGATTTGATAAATCTATGGAAAAATATATTTTATACTAATTGATTATTCACCCCAAAGGGAAAAAGAAATCCTTAGTTAGGTCAACTACACTGATTTTTTGGTTTGCAATCAATGAAACACTCCTACTTTAGGTAAGAGTTAGCCTCAAACGGTTCCCAAGCCTAAGGTTCTATGATAAATAAGATAGTCATAATAAAGTATTCAAATATCATATGTAGAACTTTCCAGATTAGTCTATCATTGATGATACCAGCTCTAGCCTGACAGAAAAATTCCCACACTCTGAAACTTATTGAAACACTTGAAGAGACGATGAAAGCAATTGGGAACCAAAGTGAAATTCATATAATGAAAACCTTCTATGTGCTTTTTTTTAATCTAAACATGTTTGCAACTATTGTTACAACATAAATGCTCCAATTGTTTACTAACTAGAATTAACTTTTTAATTTAAGAGAGGTTCTCCAAGTTGATAAGGTAAATAGGAAAAAGATCAAAGACCTAAATTTCAAGGTAGGCAAAGAAATATATAGACAGTACATGGAGCAATGAATATTTGCTCTTATACATTTGAAAATGCACCCATGTTCATAATCAAATAAATTTATTTAATAATATTTAATATTTAATAATATAGTGATGGGATGGAGAGATTATACAAGGGGCAAGGTTCTTGTCTTACATGTATCAACCCCTGTTGAATATCCAGTACTTTCTTTGGGCCCCTGAGCACCTCCAGGGTGAATTTTTTTTTGCCAGGAATAACTCTAAGCACTGCCAAGGATGACCCACAAGTCTTAAATAAATAAATAAATAAATAAATATTGTATTACAGTGAAAGAAATTGAGGGATGGCTGGCTCTGGTAGTAGACAGATAACTAGTAAGCATGTTCTCTGAGTTTGAGCTACAAAATCGTGTGCCCCATCCCAGCACCCCTGGGCGTTGTCTCCAATTCCCAGTCTCCACTGTAGGTGACCCCCACAAAAATGACCACATAAAGTTAGAGTGAAAGACACTTCCCAACATTGAAGTCGATTCTATAATAAAGTGGAAATAAGTATTAGTTAGTGGAAAACTTGGAACTCTTATGCACTGTTAGTGGAAATGTTAGAGTGGAGATTGTGTGGAAAAATAATATCACAGTTCCTCAAAAAACTAAAAATAGAATAACGATATAATCCAGTAATTTCACTTCTGAATATATAACCAAAAGAAATGAAAGCAGGCTCTCACAAGCATGGGTGGAAAATTACCTGTGGTTTGATTATTGGTTCTCTGAGTCAGCGGCTCCTCAGCTTATCACCCACTCCCTGCTGTAGGGAGGTGACAGTCAGACTCCAGAAAGCTGCACTATTGACCTGGTTGTAGCCTCTGACCTCAGTCCCCTCTCCTGTTTACAGAAGGAGAGTTCCAGAGCCCCAGATTTCTGCCTGCACTCTGTGAAGGGGAAATCATCCTCCCCAGCTTTCCAATAAAGTTGTTCATCAAATAAAATATGCAAAAAAATTATTTCTCAAAAACAAATGAAAAGAAAAAAGTGACTCTTGAGTCACTTTTACACCCTTGTTCTTTATTGTTCAAAAAAGACAGAAGGGTGGAAGTCATGCAAATTCCTATCAACAGATAAGTATGTGCACATATATGCAACATATATAATGTGTGTACATATATGTATAGGATATATATCATAAGGATATATATATCTTTCTCACATGCCATTCAATCAAAAAGAGAAAGGAAGGGAATTCTGACATATGTTACAACTGGCCAAAAGTTGTATAAATCCACTTATACAAGGTATACATTTATACAAGGTACCTAAACAGTCAAGACAGAGATGGAGGGTATATAGTAATTTCTGGGAATGATTTTCTTTAGAAAATACAGACTTTAGCAAGTTGGAAAGAGTTCAGGAGAAGGCAAGATTGGGTTATTGTTGTGCAGTAATGAGTACTTAGAGCTCAACAGGCTGAGTACATGCTTTGCATCCTGAAGGTCAGGGTTTAACCCCAACAATGCAGGGGTGGCCAGAGCTCTGTCAGGAATGACCTGCACATACTGCACTGGGAGTAGCCCTGAGCACCAGGGGATGGTCCCATTGCCCCAAGGGAGTGTAAGATGGCGAATTTTATATTATGTATATTTTCTAGAATTAAAAATGTTCTTAAATTTTTGAGATGTCATCTTAACCTTTCTGGAAATAATTGGTAAAAATCAGAAATTAGTAGTTTTTTAGTAAAATAGTAGAATAAACAAATAGACTATGTTGTCAAAAAACTACTCAATGGGTGCTGGAACACGTTATAACTGAAACCAAATCATAAAGAGCTTTGCAATTGTATATCTCATGGAGGTATAATAAAATTATAGGAAAGAAAGAAGAAAGAAAGAAAGAAAGAAAGAAAGAAAGAAAGAAAGAAGGAAGGAAGGAAGGAAGGAAGGAAGGAAGGAAGGAAGGAAGGAAGGAAGGAAGGAAGGAAGGAAGGAAGGAAGGAAGGAAGGAAGGAAGGAAGGAAGGAAGGAAGGAAGGAAGGAAGGAAGGAAGGAAGGAAGGAAGGAAGGAAGGAAGGAAGGAAGGAAGGAAGGAAGGAAGGAAGGAAGGAAGGAAGGAAGGAAGGAAGGAAGGAAGGAAGGAAGGAAGGAAGGAAGGAAGGAAGGAAGGAAGGAAAGAGAAGGGGAGGAGAAGGAGGAGAGGGGAGGGGACCCAAAGTGAGGGGCGGGGAGACGGGGATGCAGCCCTCATTTCACTTAAGCAGATGCAGAAAACAAAATAGTTTAGAGATGGGTTTGGGAGTAAAGCTTGTTTCTACCTTTCTACCTCATTTATCACCTTTACCTTTTAAATCATCTTTTAAATTTATTTAAATTGCACCTAACCCATGTGCAGGTTAGGTTGTTTACATTTTTTATTAGAAAAGTATGAGAAAACTGTTAGAAGTACTAGTCTAGATGGAAAGAAACATAATCAGAATTTTCAGGTCAAAACCCTATACTGGGCACTATGGGGGCAGGGAGGAAAGACACCTGACAGGGCCCCCAAGGCACAGGGGTGCCTGCCCCCCATAGCCACCAAGGAATGAAGACATTTCTGCCAGGTCATGAGAAAGACTTGTACATCTTCTCATAAGCATGCTATTTTCACTGTTAGAACATATTAATTTTATCATATCACATTAATTTAGCAATTAGGGCTTCCTCTTCACGTTGATTGCTGAAAACCTTTAAGTCAGGTACTGGTGCGCAATTATTGTATGCATAAACCTCAGTTATCTGTGATTTTATATATCATGGCTCTTTAATTTAAAAAAAAAAATTTTTTTAACTTTAAAGACAAACTTAAGACTCACCCCATGCCAACTTGGTGGATTTTTGCAGTAAATAATTGACACTTTTACTTGACTTCTTTTTAAGTTGATGCATTTAGTTTGCTTTTTACCTTTTTGTGTGTTAGTCACTTTCCTTTATTCTGTTCCTCCTGAGAGTGGTCTATAGCTTTTTAAGTCAAAATTGGGATAATCTACTTTCTTTAAGAAGGCAACCGCATTCAATGCATTCCTGATTTAAATAAATGAGGAGAGGGACCAGAGAATTAGCATAACAGGTTGCCTTTCAAGTCAACCAGCTTAATTGGTGTCCCATATGGTTCCCAGGCACTGCCAGGAGTGATCCCTGAGCGTGGAGCCAGGAGACAACCAGGAACATCATAGGGCATGCCCCTCCCCCATGGGTTGTATGGCTCCCAGCAAAAAAGGAAAGAAATGGAAAGTATGAAAACGAGAGAAACTTCAACAGTTGGATCTTGAAATAGCTGGGTCATGGGCTGTAGCGATAGTTCAGCGGGTAGGGCGTTTGCCTTGCACACAGCTGGCCTGTGCCAGCCAGGGTTCGATCCTCAGCATCCCATATGGTCCCCCTGCACCGCTGGGAGTGATTCCTGAGTGCAGAGCCAGGAGAAACCCTTGAGCATCGCCGGGTGTGACCCATAAAAAACAAACAAAAAAAATAGCTGGGTCATATTTTCTGACCGCCATACCCTGTACCTCAGGACTTCATAAGGGACCCAGCAATGTGATCTTAAGTTCTGAAAAAAATTTTATAAAGAGGGCTGGAGCCATAGCAAAGTGGTTATGATGTTTGCTTGCACATGGTTTCTATCCCTGGTGTCCCACATGGTCCCCTAAGCACTGCCAGGAGTAATTCCTGGGTGCAGAACCAGGAGTAACAATTCTGAGCAGCCCAATCACATCACTTTTATCACTTGTCTTCCTGTTGATCATTGATTTGCTGGAGCAGGCACCAGTAACATCTCCATGCGACCTGTCGCATGTTAGTGTAGCCTAAGGGCATCTGCTAGCTCCAGGAACATAAAGAGCCTCAAACCATTCCATCAGGTCACGGGAATTAAGTCTATAATTGTTACTGATATTTGGCATATCAAATACAACATGGGTAGCTTGCCAGGCTCTGCCTTGCAGGTGGAATACTCTTGTAGTCACATCTAATCTTGAGCATTTATTGATGAACCGTGTGGCTGCAAAGCACGTGACTCACTTAATTGTTGAAGAGCTGAAATAGTGTGTATCTATGGAGCTAAGATAATAAAATCACTTTGGGAATCACAGAGCAAAATGCCTGCCACACACATGGAACTATGTGAATCCAAACACCACTTTTCATTTTGTTTTGATTTTTCATTTCATTGTCTAATCAATTTTCTCTTTTCTTTTTTAAATCTAGCACTATGGAACTGTATAAGATTCTTCTTGTGATCTTCCTCCAAATGTATGGTAAGAAACTTTCGACTTTGTAAAATCAACATTCCTTGTACTGTCTCCTGATAAACTGAGCATTGCAAGCCTGGGTCCGAAAACTGGGTTTTACTCACTTTTTGTATTACCCAACACTGCACAGGAACACGTGCACGTGCTTCCTGGGGAAGCAAGCAACGCTGTATTTGAAAACACGCAGCTCTGCTGATGAGAGGCCTGGCCAGGGGTGGAGCCTCCTCCTCCTCTGTCATTTCTTCTTGGGTGAGATCTTGATCTTGGATGAGAGGATGGAATAGACGCCCAGAAGTGTTAGCCCAGGTGCTGGTGCACTTCGCAAACTCTTTCCTGCTCTCTGTTTCACTCCTGGCATTCTCAAATTTCAGACAACAGCTGATGGGCTTTAAAAATGTCTCCTTCCTTGAGAGAGAGAGTACTGGTCATCGTGTTCCCCATGGGTCCATCCCCTGCCTTCTCCACCTATCCACCCCCCAGACTCAGCCTTGACTCTGCTCACCAGTGGAATCAGGAAACTCAGACCTATTATCTCCTCCAGTTGCCTTCAGCTTCAGCTGATTTACAAGCAAATGAAACAGCTTGAGGGCTTCACACTGCACAAGTCCTTTCCAAAGCCCTCTCCAGAACCTTATAAGGGACCCAGCAATATGGTCTTAAGTTTTGATAAAAATTTCATAAAGGGGGCTAGAGTAATAGCATAGTGGGTAGGGCATTTGCCTTGTATGTGGGTTCTATCCCCAGCATCCCACATGGTCCCCAATCACTGCCAGAAGTAATTCGTGAGTGCAGAGCCAGGAGTAACCCCTGAGCACTGCCAGGTGTGATCCCCCTCACCCAAAACAAAGGGCAAAATTTTTTTCATCAGGTCACTTCACCATACTAAGTTAAGATTCCTGACTCCAGTGTGATTTTTCTATTACGTTTTCTTCCTTGGAACTTCGGGTAGTGTTGTAGTGGTCATGGGCATTTTGTATTTGAATTCTGTATTTTGTTTTCTTTTGTTGATTTTTTGGGGAGGGGAAGGAAGTGTTGTTCAAAGCAGTGCTCAGCAGGCCCCTTTTGACAATTCTGTGCCAACTTTGTAGTCCATTCAATACTAGGGTCTGAGGATGGTGTCTCTTTGTCCCTGTGGTGCCAATCAATTTCTGGCCTTCAGGATAACACATGATGGTAATGGGGGCCATGCTCCAGGATTGCACTGGAAATATTTAGCGGGTCATGTGGAGCCTGTGGTTAGAATGTTGTCGGTTCCTTGCTCTGTGAGTGCCTTAATCCCTGTACTATCTCTCTGACCCTTGAATTCTACATTTTTAAGAACTTGTCCCAACACCATCACCACAATGTAACATCATGCGTCACAAAACTTTTATCTTCCCTGTTGTCTGCTCTACTCTGGGTTTCATTTCTTCATCTTCATTTTCATTCTTCATCTGGGCTTGTCTGAGGTTCCTGCCCTGGGTCATGTGTCTTGGTGCCCTTTGATTTTTTTCCTGATCTGTCATTTCCTGTTGCTTATTTTCCCACCCTTGGCACCAAGCAGGAAGCCATCTCTGCCCTGGTGTGACACACACACAGGAAAGGGAAACTGAACATGTTTGGCTGTAGGGGCATGTGGCCTGCACTGACCAGCAAGCCCAGCTATGAGTTCCTCTCCTCAGATGACCACAAATCAGATCATTGCCACTGTACTCATGCTGGCCTGTGAGGGATGAGGAGCGAGGAGCTGAGGGCCAAAGGTGCCTGGAGTAGGCCAGCAGGGATTTGTTTTCTGCCGCGCACCTTAAAGCTTGGTGAGTCCATGAATGTGAAGCCTGTAGATGTGCTAACTGAATACTTCACTTACTTATCAACTAACAGTCACTGTGTCACCTACAGAGTCAATGCTTTCTGCCTTTGCTCCTGGGATGGTAAAGGTATGTGTGAGCAGTAACAGGAGTGAAAAGAGGTTAAGACCATTATATTTCTCTGGAGAGCATTAGCCAGCAGGAACACCTTCCCATTCCTCTTCTTAGGTTATTTATATGACAAGTAAAAACAGCTTTGCCCTAAGTACTGCACCAAACACTAAATATGTGTGTGTGTGTGTATATATATATATATATATATATAGAGGGAGAGAGAGAGAGTCTCTCTCATATATATATATATATACATATAGAGAGAGAGGGAGAGAGCGCCACGAGAGAGAGAGAGAGAGAGAGAGAGAGAGAGAGAGAACTGTTCGTTTCTCCTTCTCATTAAGCTGCTTCTCCTAACTCTGGATAACGTACATCCATAAGTTGTAGAATTTGTTCCTTGGAGACAAGAACAAATTTTGTGGATAATGTCACTGTGTCAGCATCACCAGTTCCCCACCAGTACATGTTCCATCTTCCCTGAAGCTGACGTCTCAGCTGTTCTTAAAATTTGGGCCCTGGCCCTTCTTATCACAGTGATAAGTCAAGCTCTTAACACTTGAGTGAGGAGAAAAGAAAAAAATAAAGGCAGGGAAAATATTTTTCAGAAAAAATACAAAGATATAATTTACCCCAGAACTTCCTGGCTCTACATAGAGAAACTGGGTAGAACTGAGAAACCCTATTGGAACTGAGTTCAAGAGATGTGAAAGCAGCAAATGAAACAAATGAAACAGGTGTGCCACTTAGCCTTATTTAGCCTTTGCATAGCTTTTTTAGCTCATGAAAAGAGTAATCGGGCCTGAGCAATAGCGTTTGCCTTGCATGCAGCTGGCCTGTGCCGGCCCGGGTTCGGGTTCGATCCCCGGCATCCCATATGGTCCCCGAGCACTGCCAGGAGTAATTCCTGAGTGCAGAGCCAGGAGTAGCCCCTGAGCGTCGCCGGTGTGACCCAAAAAAGCAAAAAAAAAAAAAAAAAAAGAGTAATCAATAGTAAAGCCTTAAATCCAACTCCCCAAATGGTTTGAGGTATTTTATGGGGAGAGAATAAGTTCTTGCATTTTGGGCAGTAAACATTTAAAACGGTAAAACAGGATGGGGAAATAGTAACACCTAATCAGAAGGTAACATCACACACTATTAAAAAAATAGCAACAAAAAGATTGCTCTAAAAAAGTTCATTACCATTTAGGTAACAGGAATTCAGTGGTGTTAACATTTACTGTTGTACAAAGTTACTAAGCTGCATAACCACCAAAGTGCTCAGGAACCTCCAGGCCTCTAAGTTACCTTGAGCTTTTTGTTCCAGGTTCATAATTTATTATACAAATTATCACATGATGAGTTATTAGGTTCTTCAAAACTGGACAGATGAGATATAGTTTAGAATCCATTTTATGTTGCCTTCACAGCTTGGGTTTCCTTAGACTTTAACTTGAAGTACAAAACCAACAAAGTGATTTCTTCATATGTGGCCAGTACACAATTCATTCTACCTGTCAGAGTGTAAGAGTTGAAGTATTTTTTTTTAATACCAGTGAACTGGAATTGGGCATCGGCTTCTGAGCCTGCCATGAATGCAATCTGGCCAAAGGTCTAGATCCCACAGTCTGTGTCCTTCAACGTACACTGACACCCCTAGGTCACCTATAGCTTTTTTTGAAATAATGAACAGATATATCTGAATTTTCTTTCTTCTCCAGCACATCTCTGTTCACTGGGCTGTTGACAGTGACTTGGCTATGACTGGCAGCCAACATGAGAAAGGAGATGCGCTTGGCCCAGATAATTCAGAGCAAAAATACAGGGTTGAATGATTCATTCAATGGCCAAGATTAAAAAAAGAGTATTTTTTTTAGGTAAATTCTGTTTTACCTCCTGTCTTCTTGCTGCTCTCACACCTCTTTTCTGACCTCCCCTAGTTAAGGAAACTAGATTCTATCATTGCTATCCTGTCCTTGGGACTAAAATCTGTTGAGAATATAAAGGTGGAAAGGATAACCATGACCCTGCGGAACAAATAGCAGGATGTTCCTTATATTGGTAAAGAAGTACTAAGCTCTATGTACACACAGAGGTGCATTTAATCATCAAGTTTTGTCTGCTGGTATCCCAACTGGTCCATAACATTTCAAAGCCGGAGCTAGAGTGGCAATTAGAAATCAATTACTTTATGTCAGGAGGATATAATATTTCTAGTTTGACTTTTGGTAGCTGTTCTCTAACTGTAGGGGGTCTGATCCCAGAACTTCTGGTTTCTTTTTAATATCATCTCTGTCTCAATTTATCTGCTTGGAGTATTATTGCGGATATTCTTCACACTTTTTCATAAAATTGACTCACTTCTTATCCCTTCCTTTTTTGGGGGTGGGTGGGGGGTGGGGTGGTTAGATCCACACCCAGCAGTATTCAGGGCTTACTTCTGACAGCACTCAGGGATCATTCCTGACAGTGCTCAGGAGACCATATGGGGTGCTGGGGCTCAAACTCAAGTAAACCTTATGTAAGGCAATTGGCCTGTCTAATATATTATCTCTCTGACCCTCAAATTCTTTTCTACATTTAATGTAAATGTTCACATCCCCCACTTTGGTGACCCTGCACCAGATATTGGCAAGTTCTTACATCAGTGGTTACATGGACATTGTTCTTATATAACCACATAACTCCATTTCCTGTTATTAATTGTGTGTGAAATAGGGGTGGGGGAGTGGGGGGTGGATAGAAAGAGACTAAAATCAAAATAGATAGCTCAGCACCAATTCCCAAATTCCAACTCTCCCACTCCTTTGTATTAAGCTACTATCTCAAATTTTTTGGAATACATGTATTTTGCTCAATAGAGAATATATTACTCCCAAAGCAATTGAGTATTTGGTAGGTTGCAAAGAGAATAAATTGTTGAACAAATTGTTGAACTGTTGAACGATTGTTTAGTAGATGGACACTGAATAAGAGACGTACTTAGATTGTTTGGAAGCAAGCATAAAATTGTAGGAGAGAAAGTTTCCAATGGCAGCCATCTTTGGAAAGGAAGAGTTTGGGAGGCTGTAGCCTAGTTTTCCTTTATGAGAGGAAATATTAAGACCATTTCTAGAATATGACGCTCAGTATTTTAACCCCCTCTATCCTTGTATCACTTGTCTTCCTGTTGTTCATCGATTTGCTTGAACAGGCACCAGTAACATCTCCATAAGTCCTATCACATGCTAGTGTAGCCCAAGGGCATCTGCAACCCCCTCCATACCATCTCTATTTAAAAGCATTCATGACCAGGAATGTAGCTCAGCAGGAGAGCACTTAACTTATATATGAGGCTCTAAGTTTTATCTCCTCCACTCAAAAAAAAAACCTATAGTAGAAAGTGTTCAACTTTTTCTACTATTTAAAAGTTATTTTCCTGGTCATTACAACAAAGTATCACATAAGTAAGAAAATTATCATGTAGTATGATCATAAATATATATATGGAAATTCCTAACATGTTTTATCCAATACTGTTGCATACATTCTTCTAATATTTCTAAATAGTTGTTTTTCTAATGTTTAAAGTTATGTTTGAAATATAATGCTTCTTTAAATATTAGATCAAAGTACCACTTTGATTTAATTCACTTTCATTTATTTGTGTCTTATTTGGAAGTCATTGTCCCATTTTCTTTATATTATGGTTCATGAGGAGCTTTCAGTCTGTTATTGTTTTATAGGTATTTATTTTTTAAGAATGAAAATAATGCATTTTATTCTTCTTTATAAGTATTAAGGGGGAGATACTTTATGCTTTATATGCAACAACCTCGCCACAATATTTGTAGGTGTAGATTTTTTTTATTTTTCTTGATTGGTTTTTACAATATATTTTTTGATGTGAAGGCTCACATAGTTGTCCATTTTGGATATTAATAATCTTCATCTCTTCAAATATTGTGATTCCTTCTATTCTCTTCTTTTTTGAATACTAGAGTGTCTCAGACTAACTTTCATGACTCTTAACCTGTTCTACTTTTTAATTTAAATTTGTTTAAAATTTTAATTGTATCACCATGTGGTATACAATTACAACTAATTTTTAATTTATTTTCTTCTCTATGCAATATACCTATCAAAGGTCAGTAGGATCAGCACTAATCCCCACAAGGGAATCCTCTCACTATTGAAGGGGCCCCTCAAAAGAAAACTCCTAGTTTTACAGCTAAAGGGTCGGTTGAGAGAGAAGAATGAGGCTGAAGGAGTAGAAGTGGAAAGCCTGAATCAGCATGAAAAAGAGTACCTTTAAGTTTCTCCCTCCTCCCAACATAAGGAGGTCTCAACAGAGACATCCAAAGTTCTCTATCCAAGGCCCTGAGTAAATACAGGAATTGCTTAGCTATGAATGTAAATATATGAGAGCATAACCACCTGGAGCTTGAGTCTGTGACTGCAGCTAACTTCAAAAACTTCCTTGCATTGGGCTGTGTATCAAATCTGACACAAAGAGGGAGGTTCCTCTCCAGAATCCTGTCAGTTTTCTCTAACTGGTCTAAAACATTGCACGAATTTTTTTTAACCAGGAGCTATAATCCTTAGGAGAGATCCATATAGCATATTATGTCCGATCATAATAAAACTGTGATTAAAAGTCACTGCACAGAACAGAAATTGGCAAGGTTGTCATCTTCACCTCTATGGTCGTAGGACTCTTATCTGGGAGGAAGCTTTTGGAGAAGACCTGTATAAAGTGAAGGAATAACCATGAGATTGTCCGGAGAAAGAGTCTTCCAGGTAGAAGAATGAATTTATTTTCTTCTCTATGAAGAAAAACAGGAAGAATGATAAGTAGGTAGGCAAAGGCCAAATTAGAGTGATGGAAAATGATAAATTTGTAATGCTACCAGGATGAAAAATTAAATTGCATCTTCCAGGAACACTCAATCATTAAGTTATAAGAACAAACATATAGAACTAGAGTGTTTTCAGGGTGCATTCCATGCAGAGGTAAGTTTAATGACTCTGGCCATAGACTAATTTACTGTAGCTATATATGTTCTAGAGATTACACACATGTAATTACATGTGTGTAACATGTAATTACATGGGTGTAACATGGTTAACACTGACTTAGTTAAACTTAAATAAGAATAAAAACATATGAGCTAGAGAATAGTGTAAGGGATAAGGCTCTTGCCTGCATCCTGCTGATCCTAGATTGATCGCTGCATATAGTCCATTGAGCACTTCTAGGAGTAATCACTGAGGACAGGGTCAGGAGTAAGCCCTCAGTAGCGCCAGTCTTCTCTCTCCCCACCAAAAATTTTAAATGTTGTTTATCACATTAACTACTTACCAGGTGCTCGATTCTACGGTGATTTGGTGGTTACCATATTGATCAGCACAGACAAATATTTCCATCACCCTCTCTCTCCCTCTCTGGAGAGGAGGCTGCTCTTGCAATCACTCTCTCTCTTTCTCTCTCTTTCTCTCTCTATATATATCCCCTTCCCCCATCTCCCCCTCTACCCTCTCCCCCTCCCCAAAATAAGTATATATATAATATATATGAAATATATATTATATATATACATATATATATATTCCATCATTCCAGAATCCTGTACTGAAGTATAGGGTCTAGACTGGATAGAACTGAGGTCTTGATATAGTCAAAGCAGATGCAGGCAGAGTGATCAAGAATTTATTTTGTAGGAAATTATCTTGGTATCGTGTGGACAGAGATAAATACACTGATATTTAAGATTCTCTGTTCTTGGTGATAAAGTCTAAAGTTATGTCATAGGAGAGAGAATTGCTAAAATAGTGCGTATTTTAAAATAGTAAAGATTTGGAATTGAGGAGCTGGAGAGATAGTCCAGCCAGTAGGGCATTGCCTTGCACACAGCTGACCCAAGTTGGATCGCTGGCATCCCATATGGTTCCTTGAGC
Organism: Cryptotis parvus; assembly: GCA_021461705.1. NCBI lineage: Eukaryota > Metazoa > Chordata > Mammalia > Eulipotyphla > Soricidae > Cryptotis > Cryptotis parvus. The sequence continues at coordinate 25,756 of JAJIBD010009831.1, forward strand.
ACTGCTAGGAGTTAATTCCGAGTGCAGAGCCAGGAGTAACCTCTGAGCATTGCTAGGTATGACCCAAAAAGCAAAAAAAAAATTTGGAATTGATGTTAGGGGTAAGTAGGCCACACCTGGCGGTGTTCATGGCTTACTCCTTACTATTCAGGGATCAGTCCTGGTGGTGGTCAAGTGAACCATGTAAAGTGCCAGTCATTGAAACAGGGTCAGCCATTCAAGGGAAGTGACCTAACCACTCTACTATCTCTCTGGCCCAATGAACAAAGACCTTTGAAGAGAAGAAAATAAAAGAAAATAAAACGCTCGGGCAAAGTTATCAGTAAACTTATCCATATTGATGTTTCCAAAACTGATGGTAATATCTGGTTGGAAAGAAATATTTTGCATCTAATGTTGAAATCCTCAGTGTACCTGGAAATAGGTACAAATGATCAGCAGTGAGAGATGGTAACACCTCAAAAAGAGAAAGGATTTTATTCAAAGTCCCTGAGAAGTGTGGTGAGAAAAAATTGCATTAGCTAGGGGAAAGTAACGTCCTTTAATTAGTGAGATTTCAAGGAAAGCATACCTTGTGGGCATTTTTTTGTTTTGTTTTGTGTTTCGTTTTTGGGCCACACCAGGTGGTACTCAGGGTTTACTCCTAGCTCTATGCTCAGGATTGTCCTGGTGAGGCTCATGGGAATATATGTGATGCCACAGATCAAATTCACGTCAGCCACATGCAACGAAAAAGCTTTAGATACTTTTACTATCTCTCTGACCCTCCTTGTGGAAAATCTTTAGAAAAGATTGAGAACATAAGTTTATTACAATGAAAGAACACTTCAGAGGATCTGGTAAATCTTTGTAAGACATTTTAAAAAAAGAAAAAGAGAATTCTTGAGTGTAGATAAACAGAATAACACTAATAAGATGAATTTGGGTTAGTGAGCCCCAAGTTTGAAGTTCAAAGTGGGGTCAGATATCTCACAAGGTATCAGCCTGAAGTTTTCATGTGACATTTAAGCAGTGGTTTGAAACAGAGAGGAATCCTTTGGAACAAATTCCTTGACCTGAGGTATCCAGGTGAATTACTTAGCTCCAAACATCATCATAGCCATCATGTTAGCTATATCTTGGTTATTTTTACTTTGTAAATGCTTAGGGAGACAACATCAATGCTTACTGGTCAGTGGAGTCATAGTTAGTCTAGTATGCGGGTGCTCTCAAATTTGGGTTTAGAGTAGGAACAGCAGCTTGCCCGTTATGCCCTGTCCTCTCCTGAGCATGTTTCTTGCTTGATTGTCTCTATTTTTTGCTTGCTTCTTCCCTTGTCCTCTCAAGCCTATGTTCCCCTTGAACACACATTTCTGCATGGTTCTTTCTCCGTAATTGTTCAACCTAGAGAAGACTTTATTCTCTCTTGAACATGTATTTTCTCCTTTCTCTCCCTTCACATCTTTCCAAGAATTTTGTGGGGGGGGGGTTTTGCTCCACTAAGAAATAAATAAATATTTTTTTAAAAAGAAGAGGGGGAAGCTTTGAAGATGTTCAGAGAAAAACAGATCTTGAACTTATTCTTCCCCAAAGAGTCAGAAAGGGGATTAGAATACATAGCTCTGAGTCATAGTAGGGAAGCTAGTAGCTGGTGAGGAGCTCTGGGGTGTAAATTGTGAAATACTTTCAGTTCCACTCAAAATGGGTTTCAGTGTGATTTTCAACTCAGGGCGGAGGATGGGCTTGAGAGGTTGGAAATAACATATTTTTTATCATTACTTTCTCTGTTTCCCTCTGGATATAGCAGTGGTTCTGTATTATAGCTTTTCAAACTGAATCTCCTGCTAATTTGCAGATTCTCACTCAAGAGGTCTTACATAGGCTCAGAGCAGCTCTGACCAGTCCCTAGGTGAAGCCAGATCATGCTCCTCAGCGTTAGTAATTGAGAAGGGGTGCACAAGGTTGGGGAGGGGGAAGAAAAAGGGCCTTGTCATGATGGGAGAAGGAGCTTGGTTCAAAACTTGGAACCATTTTAATTTGGAGACAAATTTTATATACTCCTCTAATGGAAGGGAAGAAGAAAGTTATTATGATTCTCTGCAGAATAACAACTGTGAGTCAAGAAAACACAGGACAGAATTCAGGTTACAAAGGAGTGCGAATGGGGGCGGGGGGTGGAGGTTGGTGAAAGGGTGGGATTTTGGAATAGGAAGGGTACTATGGATTGTGAACTCTGGGGGAAGGATATCGACCATCTTCAGTGGTGGGTGTTGTTAATAGCATTTGTACCCCTAAAACCTATAAACGTATACATTCTTATAATTTATGTTACCTCAATTTAAAAAAGAAAGACAAAATCAAAGATGAAGTCGTTTTCAGAACCTGAGTGCACAAGTGACTACTGAGTAATAATAGCTGTCAGAATTTTCAACTGTGCATTTGGTTTCTTCATTATGTCATCTGCCTTATGGCAGATGAAACCACAATGAGTTTTCCCAGAGCTAGTTTCTAGATATGATTACAGTAGGTGGCACTCTTGCATTGCTGTTCAGTGTTTAGAAAGGAGTAACAGCAGAAGTTCCTTGGAACAGACATAGGCCTTGGAAGGTAGTTACTGATACAACAAATCTTCCTGCTTGGGTACCCAGATAGATAAAATGAGTGCATTTTATCTAACCAGTTAATAAAATGATAATACAATTTTATCCTCCAATTTAATAAAATGAGTGCAGCCTCTACAGATGCTGCATGTTATACTATAGTTTTCTCCCTTGGTTTCAGTGAGTGCAATGTAACCAGCAGTGAGCATTGCACTCATGTGAGCAAAGCAAACTCATGCCAGCCTTCACTAATACCTGGAGTCCTCTTAGAAGACTCATCTTAGAAGACTGCCACCAAACCCCTGAATTATTTGTTCTTACCGGTCAGTTTTGCCAAGTTCATGCCATTGTTGGTCCTTCTACTCCCTCTTGTAAGAACACCCATTGATCAAAAAGTGACATTACTCCACCACTTTCCCTAAGAGTACCTAGAACTCCTTTCATACTACACAATGCCAAACTTCCCTGTTCCTCCTTAACGTAAATTCTTTTACTATTATGAATGATGAAGCTTTATTTAGATAACACCAAAAACCAATATTTCCCCCAAAGTGGTATTTAACTTCATATTAAAAAAAAAAAAGAAATAGTATTTCCCTCCTCGCCTGCACTTTTCATAATGACTGTGTGATTTCTTGGCCAAGTGTAAGGTATTTCTGTGAGCCAGGATCACTACTCCTGCAAAATTTCCATAATCAACCACAATGACAAAGGTGACCCATATCTCTTCCATCGAGTCCAATGTTGAAAATATTTCTCTGAAGTCTGCCACATTGTAAAAAAATTTAGGGGCAATGCAAATTGGGAAAAACAAGTCTGTGGTACCAGGTATTTCCCTAATATTCCTAAAGCACATCTTCACCTTTCTACTTCTGATTCATTTCCAGTGTTTCATTCATATTTTTTTAAATTTTCACACCCAGTGATGTTCAGGGGTTACTCCTGGCTCTGCACTCAGGAATTACACCTGGCAGTGCTCGAGAGACCATATGGAATGCCAAGAATTGAACCCAGGTCAGCAGTGTGCAAGGCAAATACCCTCCCTGCTGTACTATGGCTCTGGCCGTTCATTCATATTCTTTACATGCCCTCGGGCTATTGCAATCCCAAGACAAGCAACATATTTGTCCAATTTTTTTCTGGTTCATAAGAGAGCTTAAAGGTCACTGGGTATAGAGGCTTTGGTTGATTGTCATTTCCAATCAATTTGTTACTTCATTTGTTTATTTATTTTTCTAGTCACCACACTTGTCAGTGAAGAAGGAGTGGCAGGACCACTCTTTTTTTTAAGTTTTTTTTGCATTTAATCTATAAATTACTTTTTAAAATATTTTATTATACCACCATGAGATATACAATTACAAAGATGTTCATGTCCGAGTTTCGGTCATACATTGTTTCAGCACCAATCCCTCCACCAGTGGCAGAATCACTCTTGGTAGAGTCTGGCTCAAGCATCTGTGATGCTTGGAGTGCACGGGGGCCATCAGTACCAGGGATTAAACTCAGAATCCTGTACTTTCTAAGCATGTGTCTTTGCCTTGGGTATTATTTTCATCCTATTTTATATCACTGGGAGAATTGACTGATGGAACCCCCAGTTATAAAGACAACTCAATAAAGAGAACTATTTGAATTTAAAAGATTTTGGGGGTACATTGGTGGTGGAAATGGGGCACTGGTGGAGGGATGGGTGCTGGTATACTGTATTACCAAGAACCAATTATGAACACCTTTGCAATTTTATGTTTCACGGTGGTATAATAAAAAATTTAAAATAAATAAATAAAAGATTTTATATAGTGTGATCTCTAACTACTAAGACATAATGAAAGAGGGATGGGAGAATAATCTAATTTGTTCTCATCAAAAAGCTTTTTATTATAGCAAGGCAAGGGACAAAAGAGATTTTTGTGATGATGTATAGGTAAGTACTACACTGCCAGGTGACTGTTATGAAGCCCATAACAGCAATTGTGAAGACCAAGAACTTTAAGATTATCCAAAAGCAATAGCTGGGGAAATGAGTTTTCCCTCGTCCAGGTTTAAATTCACAAAACCATGAAGACTGAGAAATTCCTCAGAGCATTTACTTCGGTCCTTCATTAAACAGATAAGAAAATGATCCTCTGTGTATTTGCAATTTGTCCACCACACAGTTGGTGAGCAGCACAGTGAAGGTAAAAACCCCAATCTCCCGGACATAGAGATGCCGCTCAGTGCCAGAGGGTGTGTGCATGTGTGAGGCAGAGAATTCAATTGCTAATACCTCCACTGCAGGAGAATGTGATCCCACTGTCTCTACTGGTGTGATCCTCAGCACCACAGCCAGTGTGTGACTCCCTAAGACACAATTCCTTTCTTCAGATACTGTGATAGAATCACAGTTTAAATTTAACATGTACTTCTTCAGTAGTGTTACTGGTAAAATAGCACCAGGTATTATGAAAGAAAAACAGAATTTGGTTACTGTGTGTATTTGTGTTTCTTCCCTCCTTTATATACTCCTCTGAGCTCTATCTTTCCTTTTTTAGGTATTTTTGATGCCATGACAACTCTGGTATATTTCAATGAGACCGGAGAACTACCATGTCACTTTACAAACTCTCAGAACTTAAGCTGGAATGAGCTAGTAATATTTTGGCAGGACCAGGATAAGTTGGTTCTGTTTGACCTCTACCAAGGCACAGAGAAACCAAGCACTGTCGATTCCAAATACAAGGGCCGCACAAGCTTCGACCGGGACAGCTGGACACTTAAACTTCACAACGTGCAGATCCAAGACAAGGGCACATATTCATGCTTTATCCATCATAAAAACCTGAAGGGATGACTCCCTGTTCCAGATGAATTCAGAACTGTCAGTGAGAGGTATGTAGCCAATGACATGTTTATATCTGTTTTCTCAGATTAGACTAAGTAAAGCAACTTTGGTGCAGGCGTGAAAGGGCTTTAGAAGAAGACAAGAACAGTCATTTCTGGGAAATTCATTTGAAGAAACATAGGATTTGAGTGCAAGGGAACTGAAAATTCTTTGTACTTTTATCATTGCTTCTAAAGGATCAGTTGAAAACTGTGTTAGGGCAAAATAAAATCAACTGAACAAAGGGAATATGTCTAAGTGAAACCCATGAGTAATTTGAGCATTGCTGAGTTTCTGTAACCATATAAGCTCAAATTTCTTTTACATTCATTTTCTTTTTTTGATCTAAGACTTCTCACCCAATACATCTTTTTTTACTTTATTTAAATACCATGATTTACAAAGTACAAAGTTTTTTCACAATACAGTTGTTAGATTCATCATTCAACACCAATCCCACCACAAGTGTGCCCTCACCACCACCAGAAACCCCCCCACCCCCATGCCTGCTCCCTTAGCCGACACTAATTATATTGACTATTACAACTCATATAAGGGAATGTATTGGTAAAGTCATGACTTTTTTCTGGGTTGTAATGTGCAAGCCTGGTTGATTTCTGTTCTTGCATTCACTTTCCGAAGTTTCTAGAATGTAGTGGGTTTCTACTAGTCAGCCTCAGACCCACCACCACTACACCTATGGACAGCACTTATTTCAAATTTTTCTCAACCTCTGAACTTGTCCTACACATATACTGAATAATCTATTCTATATTGCTTGTTGCAGCTAATTCTCTAGATACGGTTGATGAATATATTCTTAGATGAAAGTCAATGGAGATTATTAAATATTTATTGTGCCATTTGAGCCCACTGTATAAGAAGTTATTGATCTGTTCCCACAGACCAGACATAGTGCCCACACACTTGTGATGGCATGCCCCATATTTAATTCATTTAATTCTATGAAATGTGATGGGATACCTGGTACATCAGTGTACCAGGCTTTGAGATATTGCTTGGCTGCTTTGCAGCCATGCCCCACGGGAGAGCCAGCAGCAGCTCTTTTGTGAGTTTGCATCCCTGGGATCATGGCCAACAGCACCAGCAGCAGTTTCACCCAATATATCTTTGGCTGAAGCACCTAGCAAAGCCGACCACTGCCTGGCTTAGATTTTTATTTCAACTGCCTTAATGCTACTTATGAATTACTGGTTGCCCATCATGAGTTTTAGTAGACAGAAGGAAGTAGCCCAATGCACATAGCCCATAAACTGGCAAACCAGCAGCTCTTTTTCTAGACATTTGGAAATGCCAGTGCAAATTTCTTTTAGTTATGATACAGTATTCTTTTAATGTTGCTGCATAGTCTGGTTAATTTTAACATATAGAGGTATATGTAACAACAAGTATTAATCAATATAATATAAACAATGGGATATAGAAATAAATAGGATATAAAACTGGCTTCTTTTATTAAAATATTATCAAGGGTCCTAAGGGGTACATTAAAGCTTGCCAGACTAAGAAGAAAAGTAAGTTATGTTCCCACCAGGTACAAACTGTTGCATGTGTCAAACATCTATACCTTCTTATTACAAAAGGAGATTTATTACTATTTACTTACTTACTCCAAGGAAAGACACTAGGCTATTTTGTGTTTGAGATTACTATGAATAGAAAAGCTATAAACGTCCATAAACAAGTTTGTTCATTCTTTTCACTTTTTTGTTTCTCTTTGTTGGGGTGGGGCGGTGCTGCTATTCCTGATGGTGCTAAGGGCTTAATACTGCCTCTAATCTCAGGGATCACTCTGGAGAGGTTTGCGGGACCATTTTGTAGTGCCAGAATCCAACCTGAGTCAGCCACATACAAAGCAAGTGCCCTCCCCACTGGGCTATCACTCTGGTCCCTGAAAAAGCTTTTGTACAAATGTAAGTTTTGATTGATTTAGGATAGTTACCTGGTATAAAATTACTTGATCACTTGTCTTTCTGTTCATCATATATTTGCTCAAGCGGGTACCAGTAACATCTCCATATGTCCTGACTCATGCTAGTAGAGGCCAAGGGCATCTGCTTGCTCCAGGAACATAAAGAGCCTCAAACCATTACATCAGGTCGAATTTTTGGCAAAATTAGAAATTATTGATCAATTTCAACAAAGACAGAAATAGAACTAGAATAGGCATTGCTTCCTTTAAGCACTATGTGATTCAAAGTTGGCTGCAGGACTTGGGTGACATTTAGCCAAGTGCTAAATCACCACTTTATATATACATTCAGATACCACTGGGGGAAATGTTGTGTTTCACGTGGAACACAATAATTTTTAAAGCAGTTTTATTTTCATGCATATTTTAGAAAAACTGTAGGTAATTTTTAACCTGTAATTTCATAGATCTCTCTGTGAAATTATAGGTTGAAAAAAAGTTCTATCCCATAAGATAAAAATCATCCTCAGATGCTTTTAGGAAGACTATATAAGGCATGGTCATGCTGACTTTGGTTTGCCATTCAGATTTTTTTTCTTGTGGTGGAGCTCTCCCTGTGCACAGCCATTCATGAAGCAGTCGGGAGGCATGGCGGGTTCTAGCCCTGGCCCACCACCTCGGCAGAGCCTCACAACAAGCCAGGCCACCCCTCCTCACTCCACGGGCACCGCCATTTTCCACTTTTGGACTTCCCTCTCATCAGAACTCCACCCAGCAGACCAGCCCATCACAGCCCGGCTTGCGGCCCAAGCGGCAGCTGGTTCATCAATAAATGCTTTATTTGGAGGTGTTTAAAAGAGTTTGCCTCCCGCTCGACAAGCCTGGCAAGCTTCTCGTGTTGTATATGATATGCCAAATTCCAGTAACAATTATATTAGGTCATTCCCATGACCTAATATAATGGTTTGAGGCTCTTTATGTTCCTGTAGCAAGTCGATGCCCCTGGCTCTACTGGCATGAGACAGGACATATGGAGATATTACTGGTGCCCGCTCTAGCAAATAGATGATCAACGGGAAGATCGTGATCGTGATCGTGGTGGAGGAGAAGAGATATCCAGCTGTGTCCAGAGACTCACATACATGGGGCAGAGCTGTTACCGGCTCTCCCTGTGCCCAGCTGATCACAAGGCACCCGAGAGGGAAGGCAGGTTCTAGCCCTGGCCCACCACCCCAGCAGAGCCTCACAAGAAGCCAGAGAACCCCCACATACACACACACACACCATGAGGGCCACCATTTTCCACATCCGAACTTCCCTCTCATCAGAGCTCTATCCAGCAGAATTGCTGATCAGAGCCTGGCTTGCGTGGCCACTTTGCTGCTGCATGGTTCATCAATAAATGCTTGAGATTAGAGGTGACTACAAGAGTATTCCACCTGCAAGGCAGAGCCTGGCAAGCTACCTGTGTCGTATTTGATATGCCAAATACCAGTAACAATTATAGACCTAATTCCCATGACCTGATGGAATGGTTTGAGGCTCTTTATATTCCTGGAGCTAGCAGATGCCCTTAGGCTACACTAGCATGTGACAGAACGTATGGAGATGTTACTAGTGCCCGCTGGTGCAAATTGATGATCAACGGAAGACAAGTGATACAAGTGAATTTCACAGGTATTGCTGAGATAAGAGGCTAAAGTGAACTCCACATTCTACAGGTCACCTGCAGGACAAACAAGTGTTTCCATAGTAGGTTGATTTAGCAAAATCGTAAGATGGCATGCAAACCACTGTATTTTTAGAAACAATATATTCAATAATAAATTAGTATGCAGAACCTGAAAGACACCTACTAATTATAAAAGAAATTTTAATTTGGCTAATGAAAGAAATAGGTACCAGTCATCCTACCAAAAAAATCTGAATAGGCAGAAGCTGCAGAGATAGGGCAGAAGGTAGGTGTTTGCCTGGTATGCAACTGACCTGGGTTTGATGCCCAGAACCACAAATGGTCCCCTGAATGCTGCAGGAGTGATCCTCGGGTGCAAAGCCAGGAATAAACCCTGGACACAGCAGGATATCCTCCACCACAAGAAAAAAATCTGAATGGCAAACCAAAGTCAGGATGACGGTGCCTTATAATATATAGTTTTCCTAAAAACATCTGAGGATGATTTTTATCTTATGGGATAGAAAAGAGATACTAGTCATGTCCTAAACTAATTCTGAATTTCTAGACCAAACCCCAAATCCCCACTCACTTACTTCCCATCATTCTGCTTGTAGAAATTAAAATATGGCCCAGTGCTTGCCACCATTAATTCTTCCTGTTGGGAAATTTGCCTCAACCCCTTCCTGCTCAGTAGTCTGGCAGTGAAATGTGCTTCTTAGAATACTGTATCCTAAAGTCATGTCACTTCTCTAGCTACCATCCTAGAACAGAAGTCTTATTTAAAAAAAAACAAACTTCAGGGCCCTGAGTGATGTAGTACAGCTGGGAAGGCATTTGCCTTGCATGAAGCTACCCAGGTTCAATCCCCAGCATCTCATATGGTACTCTGAGCACCACCAGGAGTAACACCTGAGCATGGCCACATGTGACCCCAAAAGCAAAACATAAAAAATAGTAAGTAAATTTTTTTTTAAAAAATCGTCAATAACTCAGTTTTACTACTCCTGATGCTCCAAAAATATCCCCTCCCCAGACAGGGAGATAGATACCACAAGGGTGAAGCCTCCTTGCATGTAGCTAACGCTGTTTCAAAACTCTACACCATATGATCCCTGATCACAGAGTCCGGAGTAATCCCTGAGCACTGTTTAGTATGTCTCAAAAGCCAAAGCATAGATGTGAGATTAGCTCTAATTGTAGATATCCTACATTCCCAGGTGTGCCTCCAGTGAATTCCTATATCAGGTATCTCATTATATTTTGTTCTCCTCTGAATATATTAACATTTAGACTGATTTCTTTTTGGGGATCTCTATTCTGCTTTCAGCTAACTTCAGTCAGCCAGAAATAACACAGATTACTAATGGAACACAACATTCCGACGCTGTGAATTTGACCTGTTCATCTGCTCATGGCTACCCAGAACCAACCAACATGTGGTTTTTAATAGAAACAGGGAATGTATCTAAGTATAATGATGCTGTCATGAAGAAATTTCAAAATAGTGTCACAAAACTGTACACTGTTTCTATCAGCGCATCTTTCTCCAGCTCTCCTGGAGCAGACAATGTGGCCATCTTCTGTGTCCTGCAGCATGACCAAATGACACCAGAGCTTCGCTCACAACCTTACAAAATAGGTAAAGATGTTCCCCAAGACCGTTCCTTCCACTGATTGTTATAGTCAAGTGGTTTTGAAAGCTCATCCAATCTTCCCCACTTTCCAGAAACCTCAAACTGAACCGTTTTATGCTACTTCTAAAAAGAACCAGAGGACTTCTGCTTCATCTGAGTTTTGCAGGGTTCCAGATTCTGGACCTATGCTCCATGCTGTCAGCCCTGAAGCAGATCCTGTCTTTGAAGAGTTATCTCTGGATTGAAGATTTTGAAGGTTAAGTTAGAAAAGGCAGGATTTCTCCAGGCTAGGGGAAATTAATAAAACATAGACACACAGACATACAAACATTGACACCCCTCACCCGGCCACCGCTCAAGCATGCATTTGTAGATATAGGACTTTAATGAGTATAGCACCATTCTATACATTGTTAGTTGCAGGGATGGAAACTAAAAACCATGAAATGTGTTCTCTGTCCACAAGGATGCTCCTACAGAATCAGAACTCCATGAGGTACACTCATGGAAAACAGGATTTTAGAAAAAGTATATTGTAATCTAAATAATATCCCATCAAGTATATGGAGTCTAAATTATATCTAAAAATATGTTACTAAATTTAAGGCCAGGGTGACTGATAATAAATCTATTGGCATTCAGAGATAGGCAAATTAGTGAAAACTTCTAAGAGGAAATAGACTTTACAAGACCATAAAAAGAAATTACTGGATTTAATAAGCACAAGAGAGAAATGATAGGTGTTCATACTTTCTGAGTAGAGCGAAACATTCTGAGAAAACCTCCAGGCTTACCATGAGCAGCATTTGACGTGCACATATGGGATGGTGAACATTGGTACATATGATCCGGGAGAAACTTAGAAATGATATAAGAAATGGCATAATATGGAGCCCAGTGCAGTTTCAGAACATGTGTTTCAAATGAGTGTTATCTGCCATTAGAAGTGTAATCATTTTAAAAGTTCAACCTTGTCTTGGTGGGAACACACCCATATTTGAGACCTTTTTTGAGGAGCAGCAACTTCAAGGTTCTCCCCTGGAATAAAGGTGCTCTCTGAATAGGCTGCCCCAGCACTCTCCAGCCCAACCTCTTCCCCACCACCTATCTGTAAAGTGAGTCTCTCAGGTCTAAGTCTCCCTACCATCCTTCCTGCCAAGTCCTCTTTCACTTCCTAGCAACTTGGCAGTCCCCACTTAGAAAGTGAATCCTAAATTCCCAGAAGCTGATCCTGCTCCTGATTCCTCAAAATATGGAGAGATGTCAAAGTTTTTGTGATGTGTGAGTCCTGCTGCAAACCATGCTGAAACAAGTATGTTGTGATATCACTGGGAAAAATAAACCAAACTGGAGATAGATGTTCCAGGGGCCTGATCTAAAATGATTATGTCTGGAGAAATATGAGGAAATTTCGTACCTGGGGCCTCACTGACTGTGAGTCGGAGACTGCAGGATAATGCATAGTCAATGCGCATACAGGGGCTTTGCACGGAAACTTGTTCACTATCCATAACTAGGACCCTCTTCTTCCAGATCATTGTCTTTGTCATCACAGCTTCCAGGAAGGAAAATCAGTATTGTCTGAGCTCTTGTCAAGTACTGGTCTGGATCTGAGTTGGCTGCTGAGACCCTGAAGACCTATATGATCTTTCTCTTTCTTTCTTTCTTTCTTTCTTTCTTTTTTCTCTCTCTCTCTTTCTTTCTTTCTTTCTTTCTCTTCCTTCTCTTTTCTTCCTTTCTTCCTTCTTTTTTTTAAATTTTTTTATTTTTACAGTTTCAAAGATATACAATTAAAAAGTTCATATTTGGGTTTTGGTCATACAGTGCTCCAGCACCTATCCCGCCACAAGTGCCCATCTCCAACCACCAACGTCCCCGGTTCCCAACCCCTCCCCAGCCCTCCTCCATGGCAGGTTCTTTATTTCTTTCCCTTTCTCTCTCTTTCTCTTTTCCTTGCCCTCCAGACTATGGATTACAGAACATACATTAAAAGGTTGTCATGTGTATCTTTTTGCCTCTATTTAATGCTCAGTTCTAGGTTGCATTAGTACCCTCGACAATTGTTAGCACACTGTTCCATTTTCTGTCTTACCTAGCCTCTGACTCCCACACGTTTGTGATAATTTCCACCTTTGACAAGACCTCCTGATATATGTTTCACTTGACCTTGGATATTGGTATCATAATATGTACATATATATTTATGCCATGCAAATAAATGCATTCATTCTGTGTCTGTCTCTCTCCTTCTGGCTAATTTCACTCAACATAATCTTCTCCATGTCCATCCATTTATAGGCAAATTTTATGACTTCATTTTTCCTAACAGCTGCATAGTATTCCATTGTGTAGATGTACCAAAAGCTTCTTTATCCAGTCATCGATTTTCGGGCACTCTGATTGCTTCCAGATTCTGGCTATTGTGAATAATGCTGCTATGAACATAAAAGTAGGGGATGGTGTTTCCGCTGCGTATTTTTGGTTTCCCAGAGTAGATTTCCAGGAGTGGTATGGCCTCGGTCAAATGGGAGTTCAATTTCTAGTCTTTGGAGGAAAGTCCATATTGTTTTCCAGAAAGGCTGTACCAGCCGGCATTCCCACCAACAATGGATGAGTGTCCCCTTTTCCCCACATCCACGCCAGCACTTGTTGTTCTTGCTCTTTTGAATATGTGCCAGTCTCTGTGGTGTAAAGTGGTATCTCATTGTTGTTTTGATTTGCATCTCTCTAGATGATTAGTGATGATGAGCATTTTTTCATATGTTTTTTGGCCATTCGAATTTCTTCCCTGCTGAAGTTTCTGTTCATTTCTTGTCCCCATTTTTTGATGGGGCTGTTTGTTTTCTTCTTGTAAAGTTCTACCAGTGCCTGATATATCCTGGATATTAACCCCTTATCAGATGGGTATTGGGTGAATATTCTTTCCCATTCTGTGGACTGCTTTTGTATCTTAGTCACTGTTTCTTTTGAGGTGCAGAAGCTTTTTAGTTTCATGTAGTCCCATATGTTTATCTTTTCTTCTAGTTGCTTTGTTAGTGATGTTTCACCATTGAAGCCTTTAGCTTCAATGTCGTGGAGGGTTTTTCCTATATTTTCTTCAATGTACTTTATGGATTCAAGTCTGATATTGAGATCTTTAATCCATTTTGATCTGATTTTTTGTGCATGGTGTTAGACACAGGTCCAAATTCATTATTTTACATGTTGCTGCCCAGTTTTCCCAACACCACTTGTTGAAGAGGCTTTCCTTACTCCATTTTAGACTCGTTGCACCTTTATCAAAGATTAAATGATCATGTGTTTGAGGTTGGGTGTCAGGATACTCAATTCTATTCCATAGGTCCACAGGTCTGTTTTTATTCCAATACCATGCTGTTTTAATTACTGCTGCCTTGTAGTACAGTTTGAAGTTGGGAAAGGTGATGCCTCCCATCTTCTTTTTCCCGAGGATTGCTTTAGCTATCCTTGGGGGTTTATTGTTCCATACAAATTTCAGAAGCGTTTGGTCAATTTCTTTGAAGAATGTCATGGGTATCCTCATAGGGACTGCATTGAATCTGTACAGAGCTCTAGGGAGTATTACCATTTTGACAATGTTGATTCTCCCCATCCATGAACAGGGAATGTGTTTCCATTTCCTTGTGTCCTCTTTTATCTCTTGGAGCAGTGTCTTGTAGTTTTCTTTGTACAGGTCCTTTACACACTTGGGTAAGTTGATCCTTTTTTTCCTTCTTTTTTCTTTTCTTCCTTCCTTCTCTTTTCTCTTTCTTCCTTCCTTCCTCTTTTTTTCTTTCTTCTAAAAAAATAAGGAAATCAGAATACATTTTTTAATGCTGAAAATTAAAGAATAACACCAAAGTAAGGGATGAACTGAGTGCATGGACTTTTTTTACTCATTTGCTTAAAAGCGTAAATAAAAATGTATATTGAGACTGGGGTGTTACTCATGGTAGAGTGCATGTTTCCCAGGTTCAATTCTCAGCACACTCAAGGGAGCTCTCAAACAGTGCAAAATCCCAGAGGGGTACTTTAGTATTCTGGCATGTCATGCATGTCCAGATAATTCTATAATAGCTTCCATGGATTTCAGCCTCTTTTTAAAGTGGAGTCATGGGACGATACTTACATGAAAATTAAGAAGGCAACATTAATTATAAAGCTTTTATAATCATAGCTCATCAAAACTGTGTGGTCATTTCTAGATGTAAAGCCGACCAATCCACCCCCACCTACTCAAGAATTCTCCCTCTGGATTGTGGCTATATGTGGAATTGTTTTCATTCTACTCCTGGTGGTGGTTGGACTAAGGAAAAATAAGAAGCCTGGCCCCTTTTATGAACATGGTGAGTCAAAGCTTGTCCTTTTTGCAAACTGCCATTTTGCAGATACTTCATGGTTAGCAAGTGTTGAAAGGGGAAAGGTTTTCTTTCATGTTATGGATCTGGCAGCTGACAGTTGCTTCTCTGGATATCTAGAAAAAGAAACAATTTTAACCTAGAGTTAGCAAGCAGTGTCCAGTCTCCAGACTAAATTTATTATTTGTTGCTTTACTGACCTCAACTCAGGAGGTTACTGAGAATCAAAAGAAATTTAATGGTTAGGACATTTCAGAATGCTCATAATTGTGGACCTTGTGATGCTTAACCAGCAGCGCTGGGGAGGTTGGGAGAAGAAAGGGGAGGGTATAAAATTCTAGAGTGCAAAACTCTAGTTTTGAATGTATTTACTACATTGACATATTTTAATTTTATTTATTTATTTATTTATTTTATTTTCCCAAATTTTATTACACCACTTTTAGACATACAATTGCAAGATGCTCATGTAGAGTTTTGGTTCTACAGTGTTCCAACACCCATCCCTCCACCCAAACCCATCTCCCATCACCAATGTCCCCACCTCCCTCCCCCTCCCACACCTCAACTACTTGGCAGGTTCTGTATGTCTTTTCTCTCCTCTCTATCTCTCCCTCCCATCTAACTTTCCTACACATAGTAGAATACAGTACATTAAAGGACATAACTGTTTCCACTAGTTTGATGGACCACCTCATGGTCAGCGTCTGGACAGTGAAGGTGGCGGCTAGTGTGGTGGGCGAGTCTCATCCAGCTGCTTCCAGGACCCCCAGAGGTCATGGGCCCACTCCCAAAACCCATCTGTCCTACTGGGAGCCCCATGGTCAGCTGAGCCTGGGGAAAGCGGAGTTCCAGCTTCCCCAGTCGCGTTTGAGACTGCATGCTATGGCTGGTCGTCCCGGGGCAGTTCCTGGGCAGGGCCGCCAAGCTCGACAAAATGGAGGGGGAAGGGCCGACCCCTGACTCCATCTGACGAATTCCAAGTGATTCCCACTTCTGGGAGCTGCCTACCTGGGCTTGAACTGGTTTTGCTCTGTTAATCTGGTCTTGAGGTAGCATCCCAAGCGTTCGGACAGCAAAGGTGGCGGCTAGTGTGGTGGGCGAGTCTCATCCGGCTGCTTCCAGGACCCCCCAGAGGTGATGGACCCACTCCCAAAGCCCATCTGTCCTCCTGGGAGCCCCATGGTCAGCTGAGCCTGGGGAAAGCAGAGTTCCAGCTTCCCCAGCCATGTTTCGACATATTTTAATTTTTTAATCACCATGAGATACACAGTTACAAAATTGTTCATGATTGGGTTTCAGTGATACAATGTTCTATTACCCATCCCTCCACCAGTGCATATTTCTGGCCAGCAATGTCCCCAGTTTTTCTTCCACCCACTCCCCAGTCCCACAAACAGGGAGGAACAGTGCAGATAGGACAGAGAAGGGACCACTATGATGATAGTTTGAAATGATCACTCTGGACAAAAACTCTAGTTTTTTAAAAGTATTTTATTATACCACCGTGAGATATACAAATAAAAAGATATACAATTAAAATGATCATATTTTGGTTTTGGTCATACAGTGTTCCAGCACCCGTCCCTCCACCAGTGCCCATCTCCCACCACCAAAGTCCCCGGTTCCCTCCCCCTTCCCCCAGCCCACCTCCATGGCAGGTTCTTTATTTCTTTCCCTTTCTCTCTCTTTCTCTTTTCCTTCCCTTCCAGACTATGGATTACAGAACATACATTAAAAGGTTGTCATGTGTATCCTTTAGCCTCTATTTAATGCTCAGTTCTAGGTTGGCATTAGTACCCTCGACAATTATTAGCACACTGTTCCATTTTCTCTCTTACCTAACCTCTGACTCCCACACGTTTGTGATAATTTCCACCTTTGACAAGACCTCCTGATATATGTTTCACTTGACCTTGGATATTGGTATCATAATATGTACATATATATTTATGATATGCAAATAAATGCAGTCATTCTGTATCTGTCTCTCTCCTTCTGGCTAATTTTGCTCAACATAATCTTCTCCATGTCCATCCATTTATAGGCAAATTTTATAACTTCATTTTTCCTAACAGCTGCATAGTATTCCATTGTGTAGATGTACCAAAGCTTCTTTATCCAATCATCGATTTTCGGGCACTCTGGTTGCTTCCAGATTCTGGCTATTGTGAATAATGCTGCTATGAACATAAAAGTAGGGATGGTGTTTCCGCTACGTATTTTTGGTTTCCCAGAGTAGATTCCCAGGAGTGGTATGGCTGGGTCAAATGGGAGTTCAATTTCTAGTCTTTGGAGGAAAAAATAAACTCTAGTTTTTATGGGAAGTTAAACACATTGTTCCCTCTGACTGGTATAAATAATTTTATTTTGATTACTAATAAGGTATGAGGGTGCACAAGCACAAACATAGACACAGCTCAGTCCTAATGTTTGTGTCTCCTCCAAAGGGGGAACATGAACTACTTAAAGCAAACATTTATTTAAAAGATATAGAAAGCAAGTGAAGAAACCTAACAGACAGCTGGGAATAATGTTAATTTTTATTTAAGCAAAACAGGAAATAGCACAGACACTCACCAGTGCAGGGATGGCACTGTCTTAGTTTTAGCTCTTTTTTTATGGTTTTAGTTTTCCCACCTTTCTAATTCCCTCCCACTCTCCTATCCCAATGGGTAAGATTTCGTGGGTCCTGATATCCTCACCATCTTGACCACTTCCATGGGTTATCACAGTAACTGTAAACTATCATGTCCCCTGTGGGCATGGTTTGGTATGTTGCAGTATTATAATTATCATATCAGCTAGAGTTAGCTCAGAGGTCACTTATTGACCTACATTTGTTCCTGTGGGTTGCCAACTAGGTAGAATTATCTTCTCTGAAAATTTGTCATTAACATTTCTGTGCCAGAGATTTGCATTATATGATAGAGACCTGCTTCATTTCTCCCATACCTCACCCATACCATTATATAGCTACCTATATAAAAGTACTGAGTACTGTATCTATTCCAAGTACACTGAAAATAAAGATCACTGAACACTCCACTAGTGATGCTGGAGAAATAATACAATGAGTAGGGCAGGGTGCTTCCCTTGCACATAGCCAACCTGAGTTTGATCCCTGGCATCCCATATGAGCACTGCCAGGAGTAATTATTGAGTGCAGAACCAAGAGCAAGCTCTGAGCATCACCAGGTGTATCCCAAAAAACAAAACAAGCAAGCAAAACAAAACTCCACTAGTAAGAAAATGATGCAGCCTGCAATTGTAGAGTGTATTTTTCTGTGTATCAGCTATAACATAAAGTTTTTCACATTGCTTTACTGTTTTCTAATTTTTTCTACTAAATATACAAGGAACATTTTAAATGCCATAAAGTATCATTTAAATGACTGTAATACACCTCACACTATGGATATGCCTTAATTTGTTTAACCAGCTTCATGATATTAGGCCCTTGGTTGGCTTTTTTATTATAACTAGCACTGAATTATATTTCCATATATATCAAATATATTTGATATATATGCCAAATACCAGTAACAATTATAGACCTCATTCCGTAACGGATTGAGGCTCTTTATGTTCCTGGAGCAAGCAGATGCCTTTGGCTCTACTAGCATGAGACAGGACATATGGAGAGGTTACTGGGGCCCGCTCGAGCAAATCGATGATGAACGGGAAGACAGTGATGACAGTGACAGCACTGAATTGAGCAGCCTTACCACAGAGTTCTGTTGTAAAACTGGTCTATGCTTAATGAAGGGTTAAGTGGTTCCAAAATTTATAATAATCCTATGCCTTTGTGGGAAGATTTGGATGCTTCTGTAAGATAAATTGGACTTTAAACTAATTACTTCCTATAAAAGTTTTATGGAGATGTTACTGGTGCCCGCTCGAGCAAATGAACAATGGGAATGAACAATGCAAATGAACAATGGGATGAACAATGGGAAGACAAGTGATACAAGTGACAAGTAATAAAAGTGTTGTTGGTACTAATAATTAAGATAACCTTTACTCATTTATGGAAAAACTTACAAGATGAGTAATTTTAGGTCAGCATCTTACTTAAAATTTTAGTGTATTACATAAAACTTAAAAGTTTCTGCACCTCAAAAGAAACAGTGACCAAGATACAAAGACAGTCCACAGAATGGGAAAGAATATTCACCCAATATCCATCTGATAAGGGATTAATATCCAGGATATATCAGGCACTGGTAGAACTTTACAAGAAGAAAGCAAACAACCCCATCAAAAAATGGGGAGAAGAAATGAACAGAAATGTCAACAACAAAGAAATTCGAATGGCCAAAAAACATATGAAAAAAATGCTCATCATCATTAATCATCAGAGAGATGCAAATCAAAACAACAATGAGATATCATTTTACACCACAGAGACTGGCACATATCCAAAAGAGCAAGAACAACAAGTGCTGGTGTGGATGCGGGGAAAAGGCGACACTCATCCATTATTGGTGGGAATGTCGACTGGTACAGCCTTTCTGGGAAACAACATAGACATTTCTCCAAAGACTAGAAATTGAGTTCCCATTTGACCCAGCCATACCACTCCTGGGAATATACCCTGGTAAGTCAAAAACAAGCAGCAGAAACACCATCTCTACTTCTATGTTCATAGCAGCATTATTCACAATAGCCAAAATCTGGAAACAATCAGAGTGCCTGAGAATCAATGACTGAATAAAGAAACTTTTGGTACATCTACACAATGGAATTCTATGCAGCTGTCAGAAAAAATGAAGTTATGAAATTTGCCTATAAATGGATGGACATGGAGTGAATAATGTTGAGTGAAATTAGCCAGGAAAGAGACAGATATAGAATTACTGCATTTATTTCTATGACATAAAAATATATACATACATATACATATTATGATACCAATATCCAAGGTCAGGCGAAACGTGGATCAGGAGGTCTTGCCAAAGGTGAAAACTACCACAAACGGATGGGAGCAGCGGTTAGGTAAGATGGAGAAGGGAACAGTATGCCAATAATTGTTCAAAGTCTATTACAATCCACAACATGTAAGAGAGGGAAGAGAGAAAAGAGAGAGAGAGAAAGAACAAGAGAAAAAGAGATGTAGAAACTGCCACGGAGGCAGGCTAGGGGGGGGGGAAGGGAATCGTGGACATTGGTGGTGGGAAATCGGCACTGGTGGATGGATGGGTACTGGAACACCGTGTGGCCGAAACCCAAACATGAACATTTTTGTAATTGTTTAAAAAAAAATAAAATATTTAAAAAAATGAAAGATTAGGGACAGAAAGGAAATGTGTGCATACATAAGAGAGTTGGAAATATGCATATGTGCCATAAGAAATATGTATATACAGTATATATGTACCATAAGAAAAGGTCAAATGAAGCTTTGAGAGGTAAAATTCAGAACCAGAGGTATAACGCAAATATGACAATATTCACACCCAGGAATATGTAAAGAATATTTACAGGAAAAATATGTCATCAGATAGTCCATTGTACTGTTCAGTTTAGTTAAATAGAAGAGCCCAAAGTAACTGAAAGGATGAGGTATGCTAAGATAGCATATGGACAGGATGTTTACAACATAGGTATTAAAAACTCTTATTCTGTAATATTACTAATACCTGAACTTACTTTCCTGATTCTTCAGGGGTTGGATTTAGGTAGTAGAGTAATGTCACAACAAAATGACTCTAACCCAGAATCTATAATATCTTTTTAATGTTGTTGGATTTTTTATTGTGTCACTGTGAGATATACAATTACAAAGATGTTCATGTTTGGGTTTCAGTAATACAGTGTTCCAGCACCCATCCCTCCACCAGTGACCATTGCCCACCACCAATGTCACCAATTCACTTTCCTCCCCTAGCCTGCCTCTATGGCAGGTTTTTTATCTCTTTTCTCTCTTTCTCTCTATCTCTCTCTATCTCTCTTCCTTCTCTTACACATTGTGGATTGCAATACTTACAATTACAGGTTATCACATGTATCCCTTTGCCTATACTCAATGCTCAGTTTTTAGGTCAGTATTATCATTTCCAACCATTATTAGCACACTGTTCCCTTCTCTGTCTTATCTAAACTCTGACTCCACACACTTGCAGTTGATTACACCTATTGACAAGACCTCGTAATCCATGTTTTCCCTGGCCTAGGATATTGGAATCATGCAAATAAATGCAGTCATTCTATATCTGTCTTTTTTCCCTCTGGCTAATTTCACTCAGCATGATCCTCTCCATGTCCCTCCATTTATAGGCAGATATCATAACTTCATTTTTCCTAACAGCTGCATAGTATTCTATTGTGTAGATGTACCAAAGTTTCTTTCTCCAGGCACTTTCTTTATAGGGCACTCTGGTTGATTCCAGATTCTTGCTATTGAGAATAGTGCTGCTATGAAAATAAAAAGTGTAGATGGTGTTTCTGCTGCGTGTTTTTGACTTCCCAGGGTATATTCCCAGGAGTGGTATGGAAGATTCAAATGGGATTCAAACTGGATTCAATATCCAGTTTTTGGAGTAATGTCCAATATTGTTTTCCAAAAAGGCTGTACCAGTCAACATTTCCACCAACAACAGATGAGAATCCCTTTCTCCCCACATCCACGACAGCACCAGTTGTTCTTGCTGTGTTGGATGTATGCCAGTCTCTGTGGTGTGAGATGATATCTCATTGTTGTTTTGATTTGCACCTCCCTGATGATATGATGATGAACATTTTTTTCATATGCCTTTTGGTCATTGGAATAGTTAATGTTCTGGTGAATATTCTTTCCCACACTGGACTGTTTTTAATCTTGTTCATTGTTTCTTTTGAGGTGTGGAAGCTTTTTAGTTTCATGTAGTCCCATAAGT
This sequence comes from Cryptotis parvus, assembly GCA_021461705.1. Classification (NCBI taxonomy): domain Eukaryota; kingdom Metazoa; phylum Chordata; class Mammalia; order Eulipotyphla; family Soricidae; genus Cryptotis; species Cryptotis parvus. Next base: position 47,673 of record JAJIBD010009831.1, read on the forward strand.
TTATCTTTGCCTCCAATTGCTTTGTTAGTAGTGTTTCATCTTTGAAGATGCCTTTAAGCTTCAATGTTTAGAGGATTTTTTCTATGTTTTCTTCAATGTACTTTATGAATTCAGATCTGATATTGAGATGTTTAGTCCATTTTTATCTGACTTTTGTGCATGGTGTTAGACGGAGGTCCAAAATAATTTTTTTAACATGTAGCTGCCCAGTTTTCCCAGCTGGGCAGTTTTTAATCCATTTTGCTGCTCTGTGTCTCTTAATTGGTGCATTTAGGCCATTGACATTGAGGGAGATTATTGTCATGGGATTTTGTGCCATTTTCCTGAATACCGATTGTTGTGCTTTAGGGCTTTGTCTTACCTTACAGCAGTTCTTCAGTCCTTCTTTTAAAGTTGGCTTTGAGTCTATAAAGTTCCTGAGCTGTTTCTTATCCATGAAGTTGTGTATCTTTCCTTCAAATCTGAATGTGAGTCTAGCTAGGTAAAGAATTCTTTGTGAGACCCTCATTTCATTGAGTCTTTCACGATATCCCCCCATTGTCTTCAGACTTGGAGTGTTTCATCTGAAAAGTCTGCTGTGAATCTTAGGGATGCTCCTTTGTATGATTTCCTTCTTGATCTTGCTGCTTTCAGTATTCGATCTCTATCTATGTTTTTTGTCATTCGAACTAGGATGTGTCTTGGTGTATTCTTATTGGATTTCTTTTAGCCGGTACCCTTCATACCTCCTGAATCTGGGAGCAAGCACTCTTTAATTCCAGGAACTTCTCAGCAATGATGGCTTTGACAGTTGCTTCTTCATCAGGATTTTCTTCCTGCCCCTCTGGGACCCCAATGATTCTTATGTTGTTCCTTTTGACTTCATCTCGATTATCTCTTGCTGGTTTAGTGGGGGTCTGCTGTATCTTTCCATGCACTTCCTGAAGGCTCAGAAGAATATTGTGGGCAGCTGCCCTGTTTGATGCTGCATCTGCAGACACTGTCTTCCCTGGGCCCTGGCCACAGAAGAGGAGTGTGGTCTGCTTAGAAGTCCAGGAGCAGCGCTGCCAGAGGTTCATGCCCACTGATGAGGGATGATGCTTGCACTACCAGAGTGGGTGCCTTTACGTGAAAGCTGCTATCCAGCTGCTGACCACGTTCTAGAACACCAGCCTGGGTCCCCACTACTATGACTGCAGGCTGGTCCTGCTCAGGCCCGAGAAGGATGGGGCAGCCACAAGTGTGGACATGGTCTGCTCCTACTACCCGGATCTCGCAGGCCCTGAGTTGGACAGGGAGCAGCTCTACTGGGAGCTCAGGCGGCAAACCCAGGGCACGAAACCTCTTTGTCAATGGCTTCACCCACCTGACCTGGACCACATCCCCCAACAGTGTGACTGTCACCTCATTTTCTACTGAATCGCCAAATCCTCTCATGGGCTTCACAGGTCTTTCCAACAGGGGAGGCCCCGGTCTCCCCCAACCTCTGGTCCTGCCCTGCTGCCATTCACCCTCAACTTCACCATCACCAACCTATGCTATGAGGAGGACATGAATCGCTCTGGTTCCAGAATATTCAACAGAATGGATGAAGTCCTGCAGCAACTGCTCCAGCCTCTGTTCTAGAACTCCAGCTTGGGGACCCGCTACTACGGCTGCAGACTGACCCAGCTCAGGCGCGAAGTACAATGGAACTGCCATGGGCATGGACATTGTCTGTGGCTAATACTCCCCTGGCCCCACGGAGACTGGGTTGAACAGGGAGCAGCTGTACTTGGAGCTGAAACAGCAGACACAGGGCATCTCCCGGCTGGGTCTCTACACGCTGGACAAGGACAGTCTCTACATTGATGGTTTCACCTACCAGAACACAGCCACGACCCCCAGAAGTGAGTATGGAGGAAATTTAGGGAGTCTACAAAGATCCTTCAACTCACGCCCCCAAAATAGCCATAAACACTGGCACTATTGTAACCACAGTATACCACCTACACGGCAGAGCCTGGCAAGCTACCCATGTTTTATTTGATATGCCAAAAACCAGTAACAATTATGGACCTCATTCCCATGACCTGAATGAATGGTTTGAGGCTTTTCCTGTTCCTGGAGCAAGCAAATGCCCCTGGGGTACACTCGCTTGCAACAGGATGTATGGAGATGTTACTGGTGCCTGCTTGAGCAAATCAATGAACAACAGGAAGACAAGTGATACAAGTGATGTCTTGTTGTCTGTTCATTAATTGTGAGTCTTTTTCCCATATTCTGGTGTATTCTAGAGAGTCTCTGCACCTGTCTTGGAGATCACTAATTCTTTCTTCAGTAGTTGTTAGTATGCTATGGAGGCTTTCCAGTGAGTTTTTCATTTCAGCTACCACATTTTTAATATCTGTCATTCTGCTTGTATTTTCATTTGGATTTTACTCATTTCTGCTCTCATGTCCTCTTACATTTTATTGACTTTGTGCTCCATTGCTTCTTTGAGCTCTTTATGCATTCTTAGTTTCTTCCAAAATTCCTTGTCAGAAAGGTTATATAGCTCATCATAATTGCTTGACTCATGTGGGCTAGTGACTTCACATGCAGAGCTTGGTGGAGTTGTGCATTGTTTTACCATTACTACTTTTTTACCATTACTACTTTTGAAAGCTGCAAATTGTGTGTTCTCATGTGGATAGGCTGTACAGTTAGGGTTGTTTAGGCTGTTTGCAGAGTTTTTATGGAGTCTAAGGAATGTTGAATGCAGTGTTATTTGGTACCTCTATCTAAGATATTTGTTGAGTAACTACTTCATGCAGATGCTAGTGTGTCTGAAAGGTTTTGAAATTTGGGGTGTGAGACCTGTGATAATCAGTGTGATAATCAGACACCCACCTGAGTTGGGGGTGATAGGGAGTTGGAGGGTCGCAGGGTGGGGGTGAGGTGTCTGCATGGCAAGTGTGCATCCCTAAGCATCCTGCTGCTCTCTCTGAACTTCCCGGGTTTCTGGTAAGGGGTTGGGGCAGTTCTGCACAGTTATGAGACACACTTGAGTTGGGGGTGAGCAAGACTTGAAGGGTTGCAGGGCAGGGATGTGGGGTCCAATGGTGAGTGTGCCTCCCTAGACATTGCTGCTCTCTCTGAACTTCCCTGGGTTTTGGCCAGACTTTCCTGGTGTGTCTAAGGATGTAAGTTCAGTTCATAGAGTTTGTACATGGTCAATCACAGTTTGATTCCCACCATGGCAATATGATCCATGAAACTTCTCCAGAAGTGATTCTTGGGCACAAAGGCCAGGAGTAAGCCAGAGAACTACTGGGTGTAACTCAAAAATCACTTGTTCTGGTATATAATCCAGTAACAGGAAAACCCCAAGCTTTAGGTTCCTGGCTGGGCCCTGGCCACGTGTAGGTTTAGAATCCTAGGCCAAGATGGCTGCTACTATGTGCTAAGACCCAACAGGGAAGAGAATGGAGAGATGAGGCAGAGGGCAAAAGAGAAGCCAAAATGGCTAATAGAAGTGTTTTGAAATTTTTGTTGAACTTCTCCTTCATCTACTGAAGGATTAAGTGCCACAGGAATGACCTCCCTAATCTTAAACAGCTAGAAATAAGACTAAGTTTATTAATAAACTACTTTCAGACATTGGCCATCAGACAGTAGAGAGCTATTGTCTCTGAAAAAGAAGGAAAGATGTGGTGAGTCCTAAGGTTCACCCAAGCTGCAGTATGATATCAGTTTTTATTCTGCTCTCAAGGTAAAGAGAACTTTGACACCAGACCCAGGAAAGATATGGTGAGAAAATACAACCACAGATATTCAAAATAGAGAAACATAAGTCCCAAAATACTAAAAAGAGAGCAACTAAAATCTACCAATATATTAAAAATAGAATATCCTGATCATGTGGAATTTATTCTAAGAACAAAAGGTAGGATCAAAACTCAAAAAAAAATCCAAACCCATCCAAAAATAGATAAAAGAGATAAATAGAATTTACTCAAATAAGAAATATAGATGACCAAAAGGCATACAAAAATGCTCTATATCACTAATCATCAGGGAAATGCAAGTTAAAACATCAATGAGATATTGCCTCACAAATAGCTAAAATCTTGAAACAACCCAAGTGCCCAAGAATAGAACACTGGGTTAAAAAGACATGATACAAAAGAAAGAGAGCAATAGATAGTGAGAAAGAAAGAAAGAAAGAAAGAAAGGAAGGAAGGAAGGAAGGAAGGAAGGAAGGAAGGAAGGAAGGAAGGAAGGAAGGAAGGAAGGAAGGAAGGAAGGAAGGAAGGAAGGAAGGAAGGAAGGAAGGAAGGGAGGGAGGGAGGGAGGGAGGGAGAGAGAGAGAGAGAGAAAGAAAGAAAGAAAGAAAGAAAGAAAGAAAGAAAGAAAGAAAGAAAGAAAGAAAGAAAGAAAGAAAGAAAGAAAGAAAGAAAGAAAGAAAGAAAGAAAGAAAGAAAGAAAGAAAGAAAGAAAGAAAGAAAGAAAGAGAGAAAGAGAGAGAAAGAGAAAGAGAGAAAGAAAGAAAGAAAGAAAGAAAGAAAGAAAGAAAGAAAGAAAGAAAGAAAGAAAGAAAGAAAGAAAGAAAGAAAAGAAAGAAAGAAAGAAAGAAAGAAAGAAAGAAAGAAAGAAAGGAAAGAAAGAAAGAAAGAAAGAAAGAAAGAAAGAAAGAAAGAAAGAAAGAAAGAAAGAAAGAAAGAAAGAAGAAAGAAAGAAAGAAAGAAAGAAAGAAAAGAGGAGGGGGGAAGGGAGGGAGGGAGGAAGAGAGGGAGAGGAGGGAGAGAAGAAGGGAGGGAGGAAGGGAGGGAGGGGAGGAAGGAAGGGAGGGAGGGGGAGAAAGGGAGGAAGGGAGGAAGGAAGGGAGTAATGGAGGAAGGAAAGAAAAGTGCCTGCCATAGAGACAGACTGGGAGTGTGAGAGTATGCTGATGGGAGAAACTTGGGGATTCTGGTTGTGAGAAAACGCACTGGTGAAGGCACTAGTGTTGGAGAACTGTATGACTAAAATCAAGTCATGAACAAGTTTGTAACTGCATATCTCAGGTTATTCAATAGAGGGAATGAAAGAGAAAAAAGAGATGCTATGGTACTTATATACAATGGAATACTATGCAGTAGTCATTAGAAAAGATGAAGTCATGACATTTGCTGATACATGGACAGATGGAGAGTATCACGATGAATGAAATGAGTCATAGGAAGAGGGATACATACAGAATGATCACACTCATATGTGGGAATAGATAATAAAATTAAAAGAGGATTATGCCCAAAGACAATAGAAAAAGAGGGCAGAACAACTGGTCCTTTGCATCAAGCATGCCACAGTCAAGGGATGGGGAAGACTGAGGAGGAACCACTATGACAATGATAGGGGAAGTAATTAATTTGGATGAGAACTGTTACTGAAAGGAGGTAAAGTGATATGCATGATACACTTTCAGTAACAGTATTGCAAACTAGTGTTTAAAAGATAAAAGAAAAAGGGAAAATTGCCCGCCATTGGGGTGGGAAAGAAACTGGAGACATTGGTGTAAGGACTGGGACACTGAGGAAGGGGTTGGAATTGGAACATTATATGCTGAAAACTCAATCATGAATAATAAATTTGTAATGTGGTGATTCACAGTGATTATTTTAAATTTAAAAAATAAATTTAAAATAAAAGTAAAAAAATTAGAAATTTTAAAAATCTCAAAACCAGCAATAAAATTGATTGTCACAACTCAAAAAGGAAACGCTCATAGTCATATCAATGGATCACTGTATCACTGTCACTGTCTTCCCGCTCATCATCAATTTGCTCGAGCGGGCACCAGTAACATCTCCATATGTCCTGTCTCATGCAAGTAGAGCCCAAGGGAATCTGCTTGCTCCAGGAATATAAAGAGCCTCAAACCATTCCATCAGGTCATGGGAATGAGATATATAATTGTTACTGGTATTTGGCATATCAAATACGACACGGGTAGCTTGCCAGGCTCTGCCGTGAAAAGGCTGATGTCCAGGATATATAAAGTCCACACAAACAACAGCAACAAAATATCCAAAAACACTATCAAAAATGGGGAAATGAATAGGAGAAAAACTGCTCACCAATACTTGTGATTAGGATCTAAATCAAGATGACAAATGAAATACCATCTCACAGCACTGGCATATTGCAAAAGCAATGGGAACAATCTGTGCTGCTGAGGTTGTTGTGAAAAAAGGAGTTCACATCCACTACAGTAGAAATGTAGTTTGGTTCAACCCCTAAGGAAATCGGTATGGAGGGTTCTCAGAAAATGCAAAAGTGAACTAGAAAATAATAATAATAAACATCACAGAATAAAGCAGAGGAATTTGAAGACATTTGGGTTGAGACACTATCTGAGTTATAACTAAGGGAGTTATCGCTCCGCCCCCCCACTAACTCCCTTAGTTATATCAATGGATACCAGAATATAATTTATCAAAATTAATAAGCATCATGATTTTAAAAAAGGAAAAGGAAAACTCTTAAAAGTAGAGGTATATAAAGGAAGTTCCACAATATGAGAAATGGTAACTTCCCAAATCCTTCAGTTAATTTATTTTATTTTATTTCTTTTTTTCTTTTGATTTTGGGTTTGAGACCGCATTCTGGAGTGCTGGGAGTTCATGCAGTGCCATGGATGGAACAAGGCATCCTACATGGAAAGCATTTGCTCCTACCTATGTAACTGTCTCTATCCCTAGCATAATATTTAGTGATAAAAGACTCATGATTTCTCCATTAGATCAAAAACAAACAGGATGTTACTCTTACTACATTTGTTCAATAATATATAGGAGACTCAAACCAGTGTAATAAGTCTCAAGGAAGAGATGAGAAAGAAGGAACTGGTTTGGAGGGATGGAAGAAAATATGATTATGCTTATAGAAAAAGGAGCTCATAAAAATTTACTGAACTAGTAAGTATCAAAGGCATAATCTATCTGGTTGATACACAACATCAAAATAAATTACATTTCCATATTCTAATAAAAAAATGGACACAAAAAATATTTGGAGAAGGCTACCAGAGTGATAGTACAGAAGGTAGAGAAACTTCCTTGCATGTGACTGACCTGAGTTTGATCCCAGAACCACATAAGTTCACCCAAACCCTGCCAGAAGTGATCCTAGAGCACAAAGTTAGGAGTAGTCCAGAGTACTGCCGGGTGTAGTGCAAAAACAAACAAACAAAAAAAATTTAATAAGTGTCAAATTATTCTCAGGACCTGAAAGTACATTTAATAAAATAAGTACAAAAATCAGAAACTGTGAAATATTATTACTAATAGAAATTAAAGTATACCTAAAAGAATGGAGAAATATGCCATGTTCATGAATCCAAAGACTTGATTGATCTATAAGTTCTATGTAAAATCAAGCAAAACCTTAGCAGACCTTTTCAAGGAAATTAAGTCTGTTCCTAAAAGTTTATCAGAAATATAAAGGATTTACTATATAATATCAATATTTACTCTGTGGTTGTAATAATCAAGAATGTGATACTTTCGTAAACCTATTAATTAATGGAGAAAAATAGAATAAAGAACTTTGACAAAAGTGCCCAGGTAGTGCCACTTCTATCATGCAGATAGTCTTTTCACCAACTGATGTTAGGATAGTTAGAAACATATGAAAATACATAAAATATATAGATCACTATCACTATCCTCCCGTTGATCATCTATTTGCTAGAGCGGGCACCAGTAATATCTCTATAAGTCCTGTCTCATGCTAGTAGAGCCCAAGGGTATCTATTCGCTCCAGGAACATAAGGCGCCTCAAACCATTATATTAGGTCATGGGAATGAACTAATATAATTGTTACTGGTATTTGGCATATCAAATGAAACAGGGCAGCTTGCCAGGCTTGCCATGCAGGTGGCATACCCTTGTAGTCACCTCTAAATATAGCATTTATAGATGAACCGTGAGGCCGCATGCGGCAGCGTGAGAAGGGCTGTGATAGGCTATCGCTGGGTGGAGTTCTCATGAGAGGGAAGTCCGGATGTGGAAAATGGCGGCCCAATGGAGTAGGGGGTCATCTGGCTTGTTGTGAGGCTCTGCTGGGGTGGCGGGCCAGGGCTAGAACTCGACATCCCTCCCAGGCACCTCGTGAGTGACTGGACACAGGGAGAGCAAGTAGCAGCTCTGCCCCATGTCTGTAAGTCTCTGGTTCAGCATACCTGGGCCTGATTAAAAAAAAAACTGCTGCAGGGTGGAACTCGATGAGACTGGCTGTGATAGGCTGTCGCTGGGTGGAGTTCTGATGAGAGGGAAGTCCAGATGTGGAAAATGGCGGCCCGATGGAGTGGGGGGGTCATCTGGCTTGTTGTGAGGCTCTGCTGGGGTGGCAGGCCAGGGCTAGAACCCGACATCCCTCCCGGGCACCTCGTGAGCGGCTGGACACAGGGAGAGCAAGTAGCAGCTCTGCCCCATGTCTGTAAGTCTCTGGTTCAGCATACCTGGGCCGGATTGGAAAAAAAAAACTGCTGCAGGGTGGGTGGTGATGATCCAGGCTGGATAAAAAAATTTTTTAAAAAATTTTTTGTCTACATCTATAGATTTTCCAGGCTGATTTTCAGCCTGGAAAATCTATAGATGTAGACAAAAAATAATTCAAAAGGAATTAACCAAATATAAGAGCAAAAATTAAAATATACTTTAAAAGTAGAAAAAATCTTTGTGATCTTAGATTTTGACAAAAATTCTTAGACTGGACACAGTAAGCACCGAACTGTGTCATAAATATTATAAAAAGAATTAAAGGTTTTATGTAAGGGGTAGCTTAGTTGTATCTTAGTTATAGCCTAGGAATGTAGCTTACACTTGGATGTGTAAGGCCCTAGGTTCAATTATTAGCACTGAAACAAAAAAGATAAAATGGGAAATTGGACTTGGTCAAATTTAAAACTTGTGTCCTTTGACTTTAAGAATATAAAACTTGAAGGCACAGACTGGGATAAAATGTTTGCAAAATACATATCCAATTAAGCACATATATCCATAATATATGATTATATATTACAGCTCAATAATAAGAAGACTCTCCAACTGATAAAAGGCAGAGAGTGAAAGAATTGAACAGGTTGACTGAAAAGTGATAGGAAGGAGTTCATGGAGTTCATATAAATGTTCCCCATCTTAGGGCGGAGCGATAGCCCAGCGGGTAGGGCGTTTGCCTTGCACGCGGCCGGCCTGTGCCGGCCTGGGTTCGATCCCCGGCATCCCATATGGTCCCCCAAGCACCGCCAGGAGTGATTCCTGAGTGCAGAGCCAGGAGTAGCCCCTAAGCGCCCGGTGTGACCCAAAAAGCAAAAAAAAAAATGTTCCCCCATCTTGGTAATGGTGGTAGTTTCTGCACATTTTTTAGCTCACTGTGATCTAGCTTTACAGTGATTGAATTTTTATGTGTATTAGTCAAGCTGATTTCATTTATACTCACCTGCAAATGATATAAATTGTTTACAACTATGAGAGATGTTATGAGGGAATTCCAGCAGCCCTAAATTTCTTGGTTAACCCTGCTTTTGAGATTCTGAGTGGGGCACTACATCATTGCAATAACCACTTGGAACCCAGCTTCTTAAACTGCATCTGGATTCCAGATGAAGTCATGTGACTGGATGTGGTAGTGACCAAAATACTACTTTTAAACAAATGTATTATTTATTACTTAATGCTTGCTTGATAGAGATAGATAGATAGATAGATAGATAGATAGATAGATAGATAGATAGATAGATAGATAGATAGATAGATAGATAGATAGATAGATAGATAGATAGATAGATAGATAGATAGATAGATAGATAGATAGATAGATAGATAGATAGATAGATAGATAGATAGATAGATAGATAGATAGATAGATAAGTAGATAGAGATAGACCTATTTATATGCCTGGAGTTATGTAACACTTTCTCAGGCAAACATAGCAAGTGGAAAAGGTTTAAGAAGCTTTAACCTTCTACAGTGGTTTTCAACTACTTGTTCCAGAACCTGTGTAGGACTGAAGAAATTTCCTGATACTCCACAATTTTTTTTTGCTTTTTTGTTCACACCCAGCAATGCTCAGGGGTTACTCCTGGCTCTGCACTCAGGAATTATTCCTGGCGGTGCTCGGAGGACCATATGGGATATCAGGCATGGGCCGGCCACGTGCAAGGCAAATGCCCTACCCGCTGGACTATCACTCCAGCCCCCACAAAAAAAAATTTTTTTAAATTTAAAAAACAGTAATTTGCCACTTAGCTCAAGGAATGCCTGGATTATATAGTGGAATGAAACAGAGTAGGAGCTCTAAATAATGGGTTTTTTTCCTCTGCACTCACAATTTGTAAAATATATCTCCTATTTTCACCAGTCTGTAGTTATAAAAAGTTGAAAATAGATCGAGAGAAATTTACAGTATGATTTGCACTAGAAGTAAGTTTATGCCAAAAACAGTAATTCAAGCTTTCAGTGATCTTAATAATTCAAGCCTACATCCCCAAGCAACATTGTGCAGTATTTGGCTGTACTAACTGGCTAACCTAGTTAGGCACAGACAACTTCAAGGTTTCCTTTTTTCTTATTCTAGCCCTTACTTCCAGAAAAGGATTAAAAGCCCTTTTCTGATCTTTAAACTACTTCTGTGAACTAAGTAAGTTATATATTCTGGTAGTATTTTTTAAAGAATAGTAAGTTATAGTACTGTAAGAAAAGATTAGTTCTAACAGAACTTCAAACAGAGTGAAGAAGGAAAAGGGCCCTTTTAGGGAGCACTGAAACTGTGCTATTTACATTCCACGTGCTTTCTCTTTGAGAACTAGACTCTGAGGTTATCCACACTTTTTCTCATTTAGTATTTATGTGCAATACATTATCTCAGATTTTTTGGATCTCTTTTAGAAACCATCAAAGTGGAGGCAGAAGAGAAGGAACAACCCAAAGAAAGGTGAGTACTAATCCTTAGTTATGATCCAAAAGAGGGTAACGAATCTCAAGTTTAAGTCTTGGCAGGCTGAGACCTCAACAAACTCAAATTAATTGTGTGTGATACTAGAGAAGACCTAAAGTGAAATATCCTAGTTATAGGCAGATGGTCTCTAAGGCTAATACCCATGGGGCATGATAAATGCAGTAAATTTCAAGTAAAACATCAATACCCAGTGGTGTGATGTAGTGAACATGGGCTGCATCTTATTCACCATGGTTGCTATAGAACGTAGCACAATCCATAGATGAGTAGGTATCCTCGTATATGAAATATAAAAAGAACAAGCAAATAACAAGGATGATAACCAGCAATTTTGGGTCTCAGCCTGCATAGACTGTGCCCTTGGTTTAGAATGTTTTGTTATTTCTTTGCCTTAGTTGTCACTAAGACAAACACTTTAAGAAAGTGTTTCCTGAGATCTTGTCTCAGGAAACGCTTTCTTAAAATCTGATCCTAAACTCGATTATGTTGAACTGCTATAGTACTATATGAAACCCACTATAGCATATGGATTAGTGTCACACTAATCCATATGCTATAGCATCTTATGAATCCTATGACACTGTATGAATCATATAGTGCCATATGAAACAAGCAAAAACATAATATTTTGTTTAAAAATGTAAGTGGGGCCATCCTCAGTTGTTCCAAGGGGTTAGTCCTGGCTCTGTGCTTGAGGACCCACACAACTAGGATTCAAACACATCGCCCACATGAAAAACTTGCATTGAGCCTATTGTGCTTTTCTTGATAACACCAAGTTTTACTGCATATTTATACAATTACACTATTTTACTTTATAAACAGAATTAAACTAAATTCTTTAGAGGTCGAGAATCTTTTCATTAAAGCTTAATTTTATGCTTTCATCAACTATCACTATTCCTGGAAAATTAGGAACTTATTCAATATGAATGGAGAGAATGAATGGATAAGCTAAGGTTCCTATTGAACTAACTGTCCTTTCACAGCCTGAAACAACCAAACTGTCTGCACCTCCATTCCCACTGAAGAACTTTCTCAAGAGAACTAATTCTGGCTACAGAGCACTAGGACCAAGGCATCCTCAGTGACAAGGCAGTTACAGAGACTCAGGTTGCTTGACACCCTAATACACAGACATTGAGACCCTGATATCATCACTAGTGAACCAGTGTGCTGGGATTTTGCCTTCTCTGTCATATAAGGCTTGAAGAGAGGAAGGAGGGAAGAGGGAAGGAGGAAGGTAATTCTCATGGGGCAGATAAAAGCCCAGAAAGAAAATAAAGGTCAGATGCCATTTCTCCACCATTCTCTTCAATGGTTTGTTTCCTCCTACTGCTATTATAATGATCCACTGTGTCTGCTCTGTGGTTAAAATCTTGGAAGAGGAAATAGCTGTACTGTGAAAACTTATCAAATTATTTTTTCTTGTTTTCCAGAGTAAGATGCCATGTACCTAAAACATCTGGTGACGACCAATGTGCCATCAATGTTTCAAAGACCACTTCTGAAGACAAAAGTGCTACAGATACTTAATTAAAGACGAAGAACATATGACTCTACTTTTATTTACTTTCTTTTTACATTTTTTGATTGTTTTTCAATACATCTATAAATGTCCTCAGAACCAAGAAAACACTGCCACTAATGATGGGGACTCCAGAATTCTGTCAAAGTGAAATAGCTCCCGGTGACATCGGCTTTGCTCTTTATGTCAGAAACAGACTTTAATAGTGGCTATTCATTCAAAGCACACATATGGGTCAGTCTACCTGACTGGTTCTACTAACACCTCCAATTCCTGTTTCAGATAAGCCTGTGTTATTATTCATATAATCTCCATTTCATGCAAAACTCCCAATTCCTAGAGAAGTTGCTTTTTAGCCACTACTTTAAAATTTAAGATAGCACGTCACTCCATTTTACATACATGTAACTGAAAAATTACCTCTTCATAGTCTGGGTGAGAGTATCATTTCACTTGTCTTCCCGTTCATCATCAATTTGCTCAAGTGGACACCAGTAACATCTCTTTATGTGCTGTCACATGCTAGTAGAGCATAAGGGCATCTGCTTGCTCCAGGAACATAAAGAGCCTCAAACAATTCCATCAGGTCATGGGAAAGAGGTCTATAATTGTTACTGGTATTTGAGAGTATACATATATATATAGCTTACTTTGTGTGTTACACAGCATAGTTTACACAGGATTTATAGTTTCAATGTTGATATATTAAAATATGAAGAAATATATAATAAGATTGCAAATACTGTGCCCTGAGAAAAATCAACTCTTCTCATAGGTTTTGTCTCTATGTGAGGATTAACACGGAATGATGCAGTGTCCTAGCAACAGTGATCAGGTCAAATGCACATCTGAGATACTAGGACAGACAAAGTTGCAGTCATCTGAGGATCCTTGAGACTGTTCTTGAAATTGAGGGGTTCCACCTGTCCAAGAGCTATCGATAAGTATTAACACAGAGCACTGTGCACCTACCATTTTTGAGGGGGTGGGGGGAAGTGATGCCAGAGAAATAGGATGGTGGGTAAAGTGCTTGTTTTACATTCAGCTGACCTAGTCTCCATACCCAGCACCACATATAGTTTCTGAGCTCCACCAGGACTGACCCTTGAGCAAAGACAGAATTATAGTCTGGTGTGGCCCAAAAATGAAAATAAAGAATTTAAGTGATGGTCAGGGGCAACTGTGCATGAGATAAAAGATTGCAATTCTGATGAGAGAGAAAAAAAGAAAAGCAGAGTGAAGAGAAAGGGAGAGGAGGGGAGAGAGAGAAATCTTAGTCAACAGAATTGCACACAAATGTTCAGTTTGACAAATCTTGGGACAAGGAACAGATGGACTTGGATAGCACCTTTTCCTAAGTGGTCAATTATGGGTATTAATAATATTCAAGTTGAGATATTTCTTCTGGCTGAAAAACGTTTTTCTTTTTGCTATCTTCTGAAGGTAGAAGAGAGGTAGAAAAGCTATCCTCCTGATGAGGGATAAATTTGAAAAGACATAGGACTCCTGCAAGTAATGGTTAAGAGAGAAAAAGTCAGAGCCCAATTAGGGAGGATCTACAAGAAAACTCCCCTAAGGCTAATTTATTACACAGATATGGTAAGAAGACATCTGTTGTGCCAAACCACACAGCTTGTGTCTACATGTCTACTTCAACCTTGGGGTTAGGGGCACAGCAGAGAGATACTGGCCAACCAAGAAGCAAGTTAGGAGGGAGTAACTTTAAAGCAGTAAGTATCACTAAGAGATGGAGCGCCCTTAAGTCCAAACTGAAAGAGAACATGAGGGGGCCCAATAAGAGCATTTCTTATTTAACATAAATATCCCTAAACTACTGTACTAGTCAGCATATTGCCTGTAATACAATCCTTTGTGTGCACCATCCTTTCCCTGATTTTATAGGGATTAAATATCTTTCTGGTTCTTAATGTCTTGTACCGAGCAGTTCTCAGCAGACTTTTATGAAGTTGATCCTATCTAGACTCTCCATCTATTCCTTATCCCAATATTTTTCAAGATTATCCCAAGATTTATCATTTTCATATCACTGCTCAATCCTTCACTCCTCTCAATGAAGTTTCTTCCTCTGAAGGTCATATTGTTAGCCCTGTTCTCCACCATGGTTAGAACTTTTTCCACCATGGTTAGAACTTCATGACTCTCTCAAGCCCTGTTCCCTTACCTTTCTGCTAGCAGCTGTATAAAGAAAGAGCCTTTTATAATATTTATATTTACCTCAGTGATGTGACATTAGTTATGTGAAAGGGAGAGCTTTTGAGGCCAACTGGGAAATTTGGAACTTAAGAAGGGATGCTTGCTTTTTATTGTGTAATCAGTTCGCATTGTGTCATTTTAAAATTATGTGTTTATGATACATTAAAGAAAGGCTTAATGTAAAATCGTTCCTTGAAATACTTTAATTATGAATTAGTCACATGCTGTATTACATGCTGAGCCCCCAATGTTCAAAACAAACTAAAAAAGTTTATTTAACTATTTACCTATTATTTTCCCCTTTTCTCACATGGGAAAATAAAGATTCTGTTTGCCTTAGATATCAATAATTTCCAAATATAGCTTATGCTACCAATATTGTTTTTTATTTATTCTTCTGCAGGTGTAGCTGCAGTGCCCGGCTGAGGCGGCAGGCAGCAGACAGGGAGACAGGCTTGTCTACACCCAGGACTCTGTCCCGTGGGTCCTGGATGGTTTATGGTCTGACATAGAAAAAGACTGGGCTTCCTGGGATGAACTCAGAGCCATGGCAGAGCCTGGCAATCTACCCGTTGTGTAGTCTTTATGCCAAAAACAGTAATAATAATGGATCTCATTCCCAACAAATGGAGACATTACTGGTGCCCACTCAAGCAAATCGATGAACAATGAGAAGACAAGTGACACAAGTGATACAAGTAATATCTCGGAAATGTTTCTGCCTATTTTCTATTTACTGAACTCTTGCTCATCAATAAAGCCTAACTCTGCTTCTGTTGGGCTACACACAGATAGACCACACCATTGCCTAGGCTTCACACAACTGATACCATACTTTTGGATCACAAAATACCCATTATGGCAGGATTTCATCCCCACACAACACTTTCTTTCCCAGCGGGAATCACTGGGAATTCGTCAGATGGAGTCAGGGTTCGGCCATTCCCTCTCCATTTTGTCGAGCCTGGTGGCCCCGCCCAGGCTTCCCGGAGACCAGCATGCAGAGCTTCGCAAGCGGCTGGGGAGGCTGGAACTCGGCTCGCACCGAGCCCAGCTGGCGATAGGATCCCGAGGAGGGCAGATGGGTTTTGGGTGTTGGCCCATCGCCTCTGGGGGTCCCGGAAGCAGCCGGATGAAACTCTCCCATCACACTAGCCACCATTTTCGCTGTCCGGACACTGGGAAACTGCCTCATGACCAGATCAACAGAGCAAAACCAGTTCAAACCCATGTCGCCGCGCAAGCGGCCGCGCGGTCCACTAAAATAGTGAAACAGTAATGTCTTTTAATGCACTGTATTCCACGAAGAGCAGGAAAGTTTATTGGGAAGGAGATATAAAGAGGAAAGAAATGACATACAGAATCTGCCAAGTAGTTGAGGTGAGGGAGGGGGAGGGAGGTGGGGACATTGGTGATGGGAGATGGGTTTGGGTGGAGGGATGCGTATTGGAACACTGTAGAACCAAAACTCTACATGAGCATCTTGCAATTGTATGTCTAAAATGGTGTAATAATATTTGGGGGGGAAATAATAAAATTAAATTAAAAAAACACTTTCTTTCCCTACTAACTGCCCCTAATTTTGTCCATTAGAAGAACTCCAGGTATCACAGGGAGAACTTCAAACTACAAATGAGTAACTTTCCTCAGTCCAAAGCCTCTTTCCTGGACAGTTTCGTTTCTCTACCTGTCAATTCTCTCTCATCCATTCTTGCTCTTGCTTTTGACTAACCAGTTGAGGCAATTGGTCCTTGGCGTATCACTTACATCCAACAAGCTGATCCTCCACACAGACTTAAACCTTATTTTCCTCCTTTAAGTATGATTTGTATCCACTCCCTAAAAACTGCCTCTTCAAGTCCACAACAATTATCACTGCACTCAGCCTTCAGAATCCATTATTTCAGAATATTCATACCAGACCAGCTCTTCCCAGCTAACAGGAAGCAGAGCTGCAGGGTCCATGGCTCACTTCTCATAGGAGGTAAAGCTATATCTTACATCTACCAACTAATTTTAGTAGACTAAAATTTATTAACTAAATTAAAACTTCTTCACATTTCATGAAACCATATAATCTTAAAACTTACATGAAGTCAATCCACATAGAGATGGGAAACAAATTAATGACTCATTCAGAGACAAGTAGGGTGATAGAAAACAGAATCAAAGGGGGAAACATTCACTTAAAACATTTTTATCTTTTAAAACAGTATTTTATGTTTGCCAGCATTCAGCCAATTGCTTTTAACTATTCGAGCACTAATCTCTGTCTGTCCCTTGTGCTTCTTCGGGAAATTTTTTTTCAACAATCAGTGCAATCACAGCATTAACAATAAAATACAGGGATTAGAAACATAATACAGCACTTTTACTGCATGTGACCTGCCCAAGTTTAATCACTGGCACCATATACAATCCTCCAAATTTTGCCACAATCTAGAAGTAAGCCCTGAGCACAACTGAACATGGCAAAAAAATATGTAAAATACATATGTGATGAATGAAACAAATGATATAATAACCCATAGTTTTGCATTTATGAAAAAGTATATTTTCAACTTCTTAAATTGTTTCCCATTAATCTACTTTGTTGATTACAGAATCCCATACCTGTGGGGTCTAATTCAAAATCACAAAGTTCAAAATCCTATGAATGCAATGAGCTGTCTATTAATGATACTTTTAGACTTAAAAAAAATACCCCATCACTTCTCCTCCTGACACTACTGTTTTTCCCTATAAATATATAACTAAGGATAATGTAAATTTTAAATAAATAATATCACTTGAGAAGATTAGAGATTTCTGTAATATTTATAAGTGCTGCATTGTCAAAAGAGAGCTTTTAAAAAATATATATGACCTAGGGTTACAGGAATCATACAATGCTTAATTCAATGCACTTGACCTAGCTCATTTCCCAGTACTACAGGATCCCAAGCATACTACCAGGAGTTGATCCCTCAACACAGTGGCAGGAATAACCATGCGCACCACTGGTAGTGATTCAACCACCCGTCTTAGTGACCCTCCAGGCACATAACCAAAATATCTTTAAAATATATGAGACCTTATTTCAGAAAGAAAGAATTAGAATCAGTTTGTATCACTCATAGCAGGCAGTTTTCTACCCATGTTTCTTCAAATATTGTTGATTCTGAGATCAAATGCTGTGAACTCATGGTTTTCCTAAGGATGTATCATGTTCAGAGTTAAAGGACACTAAATTATTATGAAAGTAATTAGAAATAAAGCAAATATAAAATATATGCAGAAGAGTCCCTCCATTTGGCAATTGAGAGCTAAAAAGAAAGTGATTCATCAAACATCACAGCAAGTTTCAGCTGCATATTTTTGGTTTCCCAGAGTAGATTCCCAGGAGTGGTATGGCTGGGTCAAATGGGAGTTCAATTTCTAGTCTTTGGAAGAAAGTCCATATTGTTTTTCCAGAAAGGCTGTACCAGCCGGCATTCCCACCAACAATGGATGAGTGTCCCCTTTTCCCCCACATCCACGCCAGCACTTGTTGTTCTTGCTCTTTTGAATATGTGCCAGTCTCTGTGGTGTAAAGTGGTATCTCATTGTTGATTTGATTTGCATCTCTCTGTTGATTAGTGATGATGAGCATTTTTTCATATGTTTTTTGGCCATTCGAATTTCTTCCTTGCTGAAGTTTCTGTTCATTTCTTCTCCCCATTTTTTGATGGGGTTGTTTGTTTTCTTCTTGTAAAGTTCTACCAGTGCCTGATATATCCTGGATATTAACCCCTTATCAGATGGGTATTGGGTGAATATTCTTTCCCATTCTGTGGACTGCTTTTGTATCTTAGTCACTGTTTCTTTTGAGGTGCAGAAGCTTTTAGTTTCATGTAGTCCCATATGTTTATCTTTTCTTCTAGTTGCTTTGTTAGAGATGTTTCACCTTTGAAGATGCCTTTAGCTTCAATGTCGGTGGAGGGTTTTTCCTATATTTTCTTCAATGTACTTTATGGATTCAAGTCTGATATTGAGATCTTTAATCCATTTTGATCTTATTTTGTGCATGGTGTTAGACACAGGTCCAAATTCATTTTTTTACATGTCGCTGCCCAGTTTTCCCAACACCACTTGTTGAAGAGGCTTTCCTTACTCCATTTTAGACTCATTGCACCTTTACCAAAAGATTAAATGATCATGTGTTTGAGGTTGGGTGTCAGGATATTCAATTCTATTCCATAGGTCCACAGGTCTGTTTTTTATTCCAATGCCATGCTGTTTTAATTACTACTGCCTTGTAGTACAGTTTGAAGTTGGGAAAGGTGATGCCTCCCATCTTCTTTTTCCCGAGGATTGCTTTAGTTATCCTTGGGGGGTTTATTGTTCCATACAAATTTCAGAAGCGTTTGGTCAATTTCTTTGAAGAATGTCATGGGTATCCTTATAGGGACTGCATTGAATCTGTACAGAGCTCTAGGGAGTATTACCATTTTGACAATGTTGATTCTCCCCATCCATGAACAGGGAATGTGTTTCCATTTCCTTGTGTCCTCTTTTATCTCTTGGAGCAGTGTCTTGAAGTTTTCTTTGTACAGGTCCTTTACATACTTGGGTAAGTTGATTCCTAGCAGCATTATTCACAATAGCCAGAATCTGGAAGCAACCAGAGTGCCCGAAATTCGATGACTGGATAATGAAGCTTTTGGTACATCTACACAATGGAATACTATGCAGCTGTTAGGAAAAATGAAGTTATAAAATTTGCCTATAAATGGATGGACATGAAGATTATGTTGGCGGAAATTAGCCAGAAGGAGAGAGACAGATACAGAATGACTGCATTTATTTGCATGGCATAAATATATATGTACATATTATGATACCAATATCAAGTGAAACATATATCAGGAGGTCTTGTCAAAGGTGGAAATTATCACAAATGTGTGGGAGTCAGAGGTTAGGTAAGAGAGAAAATGGAACAGGGTGCTAATAATTGTCGAGGGTACTAATGCCAACCTAGAACTGAGCATTAAATAGAGGCAAAAGGATACACATGACAACCCTTTTAATGTATGTTCTGTAATCCATAGTCTGGAAGGGAAAGAAAAGAGAAAGAGAGAAGGGAAAGAAATAAAGAACCTGCCATGGAGGTGGGCTGGAGAAGGGGAGGGAACCGGGGACAGTGGTGGTGGGAGATGGGCACTGGTGGAGGGACGGGTGCTGGAATACTGTATGACCAAAACCCAAATATGAACTTTTTAATTGTATATCTTTTTTATTTGTATATCTCAAGGTGGTATGATAAAATACTTTTTTAAAAAATCAAAGCAAGTTATGCCTAGAACTCAGGTTTCAGCCTTGAATCCGCAGTGCTTTCCACCTTAACAAGCTCTGCTACTCTTCCTGTTAGCTGGAAGAGCAGAAGTAGTCATCACCAGAGATAATGAAGCAAGAGCTTGGACTTGGTGTCAGAGAGGACTCACACTGCCATAGCTGTTATGTGATCTTGTAAACGTTATTCAATTTCTCTGGTTGTTTTCTTTATGTATGAAATAGAGATCATAATGACAAGTAACTCAAAGGACTAAGGGCAATCTAATAGGTGTGTAGATTTTGCAATAGAAAATAATACTAGAAGAGAAAGGAGGAGGAAGAGCTTCAGTAGTGCTAACTGAGTAGCTTGGTACAGCAGGGTATGGTTGAAGTGAGTGAGCAACAGAGTGGGAGAACAGAAACAGAACAGGAGGCCATCTTCAAGTAATTGTGGTGGGTGTGGATACTATCATAGAACACTCAACCCTAAGGGCTTCCTTCCTTCTTCCTTCCTTCCTTCTTTCTTTTTTTCATTTTTCTTCATACTTTCCCTCCTTCCTTTCCTCCTTCCTTTCTTCCTTCTTCCTTCCTTCTCTCCTTCATTCTTCCTTCTCTTCTTCCTTCTAGCCTTCCTTCCTTCTCTCCTTTCCTTCTCTCCTTTATTCTTTGCTTCCTTCCTTTCTTCCTCCTTCCATCCTTTTTTTGCTTCCTTCCTTCTCTCCTTCTTTTTCTTCCCTTTTTTGCTTCCTTTCTTTTCTCCTTTCTTCCTTCCTTCCTTTCTCTTTCCTTCCTTCCTTCTTCCTTCCTTCTCTTTCCTTCCCTCCTTCCTTCTCTCCTTTCTTTCTCTCCTTCCTTCTTTGCTTCCTTCATTTTCTCCTTTCCTTCCTTCCTTCCTTCCTTCCTTCCTTCCTTCCTTCCTTCCTTCCTTCCTTCCATCTCTCCTTCCTTCCACCACTTCAGTTCTACTAGAAGCCACTAGTGGTCCTTATGACTCTCCTGAAATCAGTCTCTCTTGAACAAATCCGTGTCTCAAGATCTCATCCCAGGAACAAAAGCATTGTGTGTACTTCTGCAATGGACCCCACCATTACTGTCTGAGGCTCCAGTTCTCTTTCTAAGACTTCCTCTGTCTTCCTTTTGTCAGTATAATTTTTCATACATTCAATATATACTATATGTCAAGGGGACATAGAGCTCTGCTCTTATTAAAAGTGAAAATGTATATAGGTATACTAAGAGGCAAAGGAATTTCTCAAGGGCCAGAGGCTCTTGATCAAAATTCTTAGATATATCTTAGAGGGCAGGCTCAAGGGATGTGTTGTTATTGGGGGGGGTGAGTGTAATGCAAATTGGGGCAGAACAACAGCTAGGAAATGGGCAAAATCAGTCCTCGTGTTTGTCATGTCTAAGGGAATGAAACTAGGATTTGCCACTGACATTTCCAAACTGATATCTGGTTGTTGAGCTCCTAATACCTGGGACAGTAACAAATAAACTTCATTATAGTAGCAGACCCCAGTTGCAGTCACTTAGAAACTTAAAGTGGCTGTAGGAGAGACGACAAAAGCCAGAGGTTCTCTTTACACTCAATCAGAACGTGAGCTAAAAACACTAAAATATTATGTTGGAAAGGCTAGATGATTTGGGCATAGCTATAAGACTGGAAACAGTATATAAATCAGGCTTCAGTTTTAATCTCCAAAGTAAAAAGACCCTTTTCTATATCATAAACTCAGCATAGGATTGGGTGAAGGATTAGTTTCAGATAGAGAACATCAGAGACACAGCAGAAAGCTAACGATCTTTGCTTCCACATCACTGACTGCTGAAAAAATAGTAAAATATCTCTTAAATTCCTATTTGTAACCCAGAACATACACATGGGGTATATAATTAGAACATGCCAGGGTGCGGTTGCCATGCTGACTAATAGCACAAACTAGCTACATGCTGTTTCTACCAGTCCACCTGCCACTTTTTAATTGTACATATCAAGTATTTGCCCTTAGGTTTCAGAACTCAACCTCTGTAAGAGCAATTGAACTGTGTCCACTTGAAGGAGAAACATCAGGTTCATTCCATTTCAATTATTTTTAAAGCTACACACTTTTCCCCCTCCAGTTTTTATTTTTTGTTCAACCCTCTTGAAACCACAATCTTTGAGTCATAATTTAGACTCTGTTAATTTTAAAAGAAGAACAAAAACAGGAATGCTTTTTTATGTTAAAATAAATGTTGCTCCTGTGT
This sequence comes from Cryptotis parvus, assembly GCA_021461705.1. Classification (NCBI taxonomy): domain Eukaryota; kingdom Metazoa; phylum Chordata; class Mammalia; order Eulipotyphla; family Soricidae; genus Cryptotis; species Cryptotis parvus. Next base: position 69,897 of record JAJIBD010009831.1, read on the forward strand.
CTAAACCAGTCATGCATATAAACATGTATAAATGTCCCCAGGGTTTAAAGATCTTGATTTTAAAAAAATGTTATAGCACAAATTAAGATATAAAATAGAAAATCAAGTAGAAGTTTAAGAAACTTATCAGAAATGGTTTATTTACAGCAGGAAATAGGGGTGCAATAAGAAGAAATTCCAAGAAGAATTTTGGAATTTTTGGAATTTTGGAATTTTAAAATTTTTGGAATTTCTTCTTTCCAAGAAGAGCTTTTAAGTTCTAAGACATGAGCGAATACAAAAGGAGAGCCTATAGGACAATATATGATTATGAGAATGTAAAGGAAGAACATGAGAGCAAATTGGATTGGACTGGATCAAGGTGGAAAAGTGCAATTTGAGCACTAGTTGTCCTACACCAGCACACCAATAACTGTGGTGGTGAGGAAGAACTGGTGGGGAATAACTGGTACTAAGAAGTAATTTATCCCAAAGAAGAATCATGCATTGTACAGCATGTGGCTATAGCTATAAATAACATTTCAATTATACTATAAAATATAATTGTATTATATTGTATATAATATTATATTATAGTATGCTATATTATATAATATAATAGTATTATACTTAGCAGTATAAATATTTCTAAGAATAAATCTTGAAAGTTCTCATCAGAGGTCCATAGATGGTCCAATGCAAAAGCACTTGCATTACAGTCAAATTTTAAGGTCAAGATCAGAGCAATAATACAGCCAGGAGAGCATTTGCCTTGCACACGGCTAATCCCCAGCATCCAATATGGTCCCCTGAGCACCACCAGGAGTTATTCCTGAGTGCAGAGAAAGAAGTAACCCCTGAGCATTGCCAGGTGTGAACCAAAAAAGAAAAAAATTAAGGCCAGAGTAATTCCCAGCATGCATTGTTAGAGTCCCAGCAACTCTGCTACTGGGGTCCCCCTTTCCACCACCTGATTCCCCATGCACAATAGAGTGGATGATCTCTAATGTGTCACAGACATGTGTGTGTCAATACCGCAATTAAAGTTTGTGACTCCCCCGATGGAACATTGTATGACTGAATCCCAATCATCTCATGGTGGTATAATAAAATTTAAAAAATGGAATTAAAAAGTTTAATTTAAAAAAAAGTTTATGACCTCCATTGGGGGGTATCTTCTGATCCCCCTCACCCCCACTTTTCTTTTAATTCTTCCACTTGAATATATTTCTCAAGTCAAATTTTATTTTCCATACAACAAAAACTATTCCTAATTGGTAGATCATAAAATAGTAAATCCTTTTTTAGTGTAATAGCATGATCAGTATTTTGGGACCACTCTCCCTTGCTTTGTTTTTGGCTCAGAACTTCTTTGCATGTTCACCCCCTCTACTATAGTGGGCAGAGTTCTTCATGCAGTTGGTAAAGATGGTCTCAAACAGCTCAGTTTATAATATTTCGAGCATATTCTCTGTTAGTTCCAGGAGAAATATCTTAAGAAGATACTATTTAAATTTGTGGGGCCAGAGCACTTAATTCCACTTCATTTGCTTCAATTTGGGCAAACTCAATCAGTCTAAATTTGAAGGAGGGCACAGAATATAACATACATGGGGTTTGTTTTATTTATTTATCTGGCTTTTTGGTCATACCTGACTGTGCTGAGGACTTATTCCTGGCTCTGCACTCAGGGATCACTCATGGAGAGCATGGGGACCAGTAATCAAACTTGCCTCAGATGAGTGCAAGGCCTCTGTACTATGATTCCAGTCATAAGGACAAATTATGGAATCAAGATTAACCTAAAGGTTAAAATTATCCTCATCTTTACTTCATAGTCATTTTGTATATTAGCCTTTAGACTTATTAGAGAGCCACACTTGCTTGCTTGGAGGAAAACAGCATTTCTCTCTGGTCTAATTACTTAGAGATCCAACATGGCCAGGTAAATATACTGGTAAGAGCTATCTAGTCACAGGATGATTGTGATAGCATCAGAGGAATTATTTATATCAGCTAACATAGAAAACATGGTAAGATACAGTGCCACATAAAGTTCCAGATTCAAACTGTTTTCCGCCCCTTATCTACAAAGTGGCCTGCAGGAGGTAACTCCAGGCAAGGCTCTGGACATCAGTGTACCGCAACAAATAGCCACCCACAACTGCCCTCTTTCTCAGCTGAGACCTGCCAGGAGTCAAACAGCAATCTCCTTCCTTCATTCCATCCTTACTTAGACATTGATTCTTCTAAGAACTGGTCTACAGAGCTCAACTCACTGTGACAGTAAAACCAGTCGATGGGGGGTGAAGGAAGATGGGTGTTGAGGGGAAGGGTGTGAGGTGGATGAAATGGACACTCTCGGAAGGAGTGTGGTGTTGAATGCTGTGTTCATAAAACCCTATCATTGATAGTATTGTAAAATTATAAATCACAGTGACCTAAATAAAAACTTTAAACAAAAACTTGATTCTGTTTCTTATAAATGTTTCAGATTAATTTTCATTTATTTAAATTACTACATTAAAAATGACATTCATTTTGCTATTCAGATTTGGGATTAGGGTTAGGCTGCTCACATCATCAAAACCTGACCTTGTCCCAAAAGCTGCACTCCAACCCTCTGTTACCCCTTTGGGGGCAGACCTCAGTCAATGATGAATCCCAATGACAGGGGCATGAAAGATCAATCATCTTGCCTCCAGAGAATTGTATTCAACATCAGAATCTGTGTTCTAGAGAACCCCCATGGGCACAGCTTTGTATCTTCTTTCCAGTGAGAACTATATTCTTGCTGAGTTGTCTGTCTACTCCTGTCTTTTCACTCTCTGCTGAGAACAGTCCCAGCAAGTCATGTGGATCAGTATTTTGTCTTTAACTCTGCTTTTTAGGGAATCTTAAAACTGTTGAAGCCAGAAGAGGTATAAAAGTAGATACTAAGGATCGGATTTTATAGTTAGATTGCTCAGCCTCAATGTCGTGGTGGTAGATTAGTAAGACTTTCCTCTAGTGAGCTATAATAAGATACAAGTACAGGGAGTTCTCTGAGTGGTATAATGTTCTAGCATTAAAAACAACCTGGGAAATTGTCGTTGTGTTGTTATTGTGTTAGGCATCAAAACTTAGAATTTCTTAGACTCCTTAGATCACCCCTTAGATTAATTACATCACAATTTCTGCAGCTAGAATATGGTACCAGTATTTTTTAGAAGTTCCAGGTTCTTCGAACATCCTGACAAGTATGGAAACTGCTCTCTCTGGCAATGGAGTCTACAGGAGCAATAGAAGCTATGAAGAAGGGCTGTGGAATCAGAGCGTAGTTAGTATCATTGTTGATTCTTTATAGAAAGGAAACCAAGGCTCAGCTCTGTTAATCAGCAACTTTAAGCAATGAATGTGTCAGGGTATCTCCCTAACAGCATTTCAAGAGATACTCATTTCCTGTAACTAGAGGAGAGGTAGGGCTAAAGACCAGAATGAGAATTTAATGAGACTTTGAATCATCCGCACCCTCTGGGCCTACAGAGGTGCTTGTCTCTCACTTGGCAGATAAAGCTCTTCCGCTGCTTAAAGACTACACAGACTCAAATGAGGCAGCACTTTACAAGCAGGGTTTATGGATAAAGTGCAAGCTGTCCAGTCAAATTTTAATTTCACATAAATAAAAAATAATATTTATTATTCTAATATCCCATATTTTATGTGCTAACCCAAAAACCTCATTTTCAAGACAGCCCTTGCCTTTTTCAAAATCTATTCCACTTCTACTTGGCTGCACTAAAAGCTAACCAAGATCAATTCTCAGCAAAACCTACCAGGAAAAGTTTCAGACATGTGAAGGGAAGAGAGAAAAATAACAAAACAAAAGCATTCCAAAAATCTAACATGGAAGAAATAGGAAATAGGGAGTGAATTCCGGGGCCCATGAATTGAGGGAGGCAGAATAAAGAGATAAGATACTTAACAGCTTGTTATTAAAGGGTCCTGGGTGAGTTTTCTAATGCATTACTAGGATGGTTCCCTAAGATTGAGAGGAAACTGCTCAGAAATACAGTAAAAATATAGTACATGGTGCATTATAAATGAAACAGAGGTGCCAACTGTGAAGGAAAGTCTCAAAAGAGTTGGAGAACTTGGAATGTTAGAATGAACCTGCTGTCTAAATCCAACAAGCGTATTGCAATGTTTATAGGGAAGCCTAGAATACACTTTATTAACCAAGACAATAAGGAACATACTGTTGGGCCAGAAAGATATAGCAGATAAGATGATTGCCTTACACAACTGACCTGGGTTAGAATCTCCGCACCTATATGGTCCCCTGAGCCTCCACCAGGAGAAATCCCTGAGCACAGACCCAGGAGTAAGCCCTTCCCAGTGCTGGGGAAAAGAAGAAGAAAAAGAGAGAGAGAGAGAGAGAGAGAGAGAGAGAGAGAGAGAGAGAGGCAGAGGAGGTGGGGGTAAACACTGTTACAGAGTGGATTTTACAATATTAACGGGGATGACATTATTTGCTAAACGATCATCACATATTTTATGCCAACTTTCTGTTAAAACACTGAGGTGCAACCATCACATGAGATTTATTTTACTGGAAAATGAGGGTGCAACAATTATGTGGTGACATGACAACCCTTTAATGTATGTTCTGTAATCCATAGTCTGGAAGAGAAGTAAAAGAGAAAGAGAGATAAAGGGAAAGAAATACAGAACCTGCCATGGAGGTGGGCTGGGGGGAGGGGAGGGGAACCGGGTAGTTGGTGGTGGGAGATGGGCACTGGTGGAGGGATGGGTGCTGGAACACTGTATGACCAAAACCCAAATATGAACTTTTAATTGTATATCTTTTGTAATTGTAAAAAAAAAAAAACTTAATAAAAATTAAAAAAAAAAAAAAAAAGAAAATTGCCTGCCATAGATGCAGGCTGGGGAGAAGAAAGAAATCAGGGGATATTGGTGGTGGGAAATGGGCAGGGTAGAGGGATGGGTGCTGGAACACTGTATGACTGAAACCCAAGTATGAACACTTTTGTAACTATATCTAATGGTGGTATAATAAAAAATTTTGAAAAAAGAAAAAAAAAACAATTATGTGGTGAAATGCAGTAAAAAATTGCATAAACTTGGACATTTTATACACCTATAAAACTGCTGCCAAAACCAAGATCCAGAACATTTCCTTCATCTCCATGACATTCATCATGCCAGACTGGGGATGTGGCTCAGAGATAAAACATTTGCCTTGCATGTGTGAGACTCCCAGTTTGATCACAAGCACAACAACAATAAAAAGTTTTGTCCTTTGAAGACTGTCCCTACTCCATTTGTGTCTCCCAGACAGCCGTTGGTATGTTCTTTTATGCCACTATAGATTACCATAAATAGTAGATTGATTTTTAAGAATTTTCATAAATGAAATCACACACTTCATTTTTTGTGACTGTCTTCTTTCATTCATCACCAGTTTTGAACTTTTATGAGTGAAAGTAGACTGTTGAATATTTTCTGAGTTAGAGGTATTACAAAGAACAATGAAGATAACATCATACATCTTAAGGCATGGATATGCATAGCCTGATAGCCTGTTTCATTATAAACCAAACTATTTTTTCAAAGTGGTTGCTATTTACAATCACATATATAATATATATCATGTATATCATATATATCATATATATCATATATATGTCACTTGTCACTTGTCTTCCTGCTGTTCATCGATTTGCTCAAGTGGGCACCAGTAATGTCTCCATTAGTTGGGAATGAGGTCCATTATTGTTACTATTTTTGGCATATCAAATATACCACAGGTAGCTTGCCAGTCTGCCGTGGCTCTGGGCTCACCCCAGGGTGCCCAGTATTTTCTATGTCAGACCATCAACCATCCAGGGCCCTTGGGGAGAGCCTACACACATACATATGAATGTGTGTATACCCTTATATAAACTCTTTGCTTTAAATCCTTGGCAAATCTTGGTATTCTCCTTAAATTACACTTCCTAAATTTCACGGTATAGGTTTATTGCCTACTTATATTTTCTGTTTTATCATGTGCCTCTTATGTTTTTATGCAGTTTTAAAATTGGGTTGCCTATGACCTAGCTTCACATCTAATCTCAAAAAGAATGACAAGCAGTGGAATCTTCCCAGATGGGACCAGTTTTACAGGCTGAAAACTCTGGAGCATTCTCAGAGTATGATGGAGGTGAACCAAGTACTTACACACTCCCCACTGCCACAGACAAACTGAGCAGCCCCCACCCTATGCCCTTGCAGCCAGGGAAACAGTCTAGGCTCACATCTCTAAGAAGAACACTGAATCTTCCCAGGTGGATTGGTCTTGGCCGAGAACCCCAGGGCTTTCTTGGAATGGGGACAGGATAATTTGCCCATGTCTGCCTGAAAAGACAGCAGTCGCACCACAACAGACACCCTCTGACAACTTAACCTCATTAAACTGCCAAGCCCCCAAAATTGTTCCATATCTATAGCTCCTGAGCATCTCAAAATGTCATAGTACTGTCAGCTCAGTAGAATGAAGACAAATCTGATAAGAAAGTTGCATAGACCTCCAAGTTCAATGAGCCTAAACGAAAACACAGAAGGCTCAGCTAGCACTAACCAGTACAACAGACTTCAGACAATGACTTTAACAATATCATGTGAGACATAACAATGATTACAAATATGCTCTTATCAAGCTAAGATTTGATAATTCCATTTGCTTTTGCATTGTAATAAACAATATGAAGCGAATTTGTGCCTTCAAGGGAGCAGGTGGGGTGATGACTGGGAATCTCCTGACATTGGTGAGGGAAGGGCACACTGGTGGTGGCTTTGGTGTTGGAACATTGAATGCTGAAACAACTGAATCATGAACAACTTGATAAATCAAGGATAATTTCTTAATTAAATGAAATTAAATTGGGTTGCCTGAATGTTTTATTTTTTTTAACTTTTTTTAATTTTTTTATTTTTACAATTACAAAGATATACAATTACACAATGGAATACTATGCAGCTGTTAGGAAAAATGAAGTTATAAAATTTGCCTATAAATGGATGGACATGGAGAAGATTATGTTGAGCGAAATTAGCCAGAAGGGAGAGAGACAGATACAGAATGACTGCATTTATTTGCATGGCATAAATATATATGTACATATTATGATACCAATACCCAAGGTCAAGTGAAACATATATCAGGAGGTCTTGTCAAAGGTGGAAATTATCACAAACGTGTGGGAGTCAGAGTTTAGGTAAGACAGAAAATGGAACAGGGTGCTAATAAGAGTCGAGGTACTAATGCCAACCTAGAACTGAGCATTAAATAGAGGCAAAAGGATTCACATGACAACCTTTTAATGTATGTTCTGTAATCCATAGTCTGGAAGGGAAGGAAAAGAGAAAAGAGAGAGAAAGGGAAAGAAATAAAGAACCTGCCATGGAGCAGGGCTGGGGAAGGGGGAGTGAACCGGGGATGTTATTGGTGGGAGATGGGCACTGGTGGAGAGACGGTGCTGAAACACTGTATGACCAAAACCCAAACATGAACTTTTTAATTGTATATCTTTTTATTTGTATGGAGATGGGCACTGGTGGAGGGACGGGTGCTGAAACACTGTATGACCAAAACCCAAACATGAACTTTTTAATTGTAAAAATAAATAAATAAATAAATAAATAAATAAATAAATAAAATGCCCCACAAAAAAAGATATACAATTAAAAAGTTCATATTTGGGTTTTGGTCATACAGTGTTCCAGCACCCATCCCCGAACCAGTGCCCATCTCCCCCACCAACGCCCCCGGTTCCCTCCCCCCCCAGCCCTCCTCCATGGCAGGTTCTTTATTTCTTTTCCCATTTCTCTCTCTTTCTCTTTTTCTCTCCAGACTATGGATTACAGAACATACATTAAAGGGTTGTCATGTGTATCTTTTTGCCTCTATTTAATGCTCAGTTCTAGGTTGGCATTAGTACCCTCAACAATTTTTAGCACATTGTTCCATTTTCTGTCTTACCTTACCTCTGACCCCTCACTCCCACCGTTTTGATATCTCCACCTTTGACAAGACCCCCCCTGATATATGTTTCACTTGACCTTGGATATTGGTATCCTAATATGTACATATATATTTATGTTATGCAGATAAATGCATTCATTCTGTATCTGTCTCTCTCCTTTCTGGCTGATTTCGCTCAACATAATCCTTTTCCATGTCCATCCACTTATAGGCAAATTTTATAACTTCATTTTCCCTAACAGCTGCATAGTATTCCATTGTGTAGATGTACCAAAGCTTTTTTATCCAGTCATCGATTTTCGGGCACTCTGGTTGCTTCCAGATTCTGGCTATTGTGAATAATGCTGCTATGAACATAAAAGTAGGGATGGTGTTTCCGCTTGCTATTTTTGGTTTCCCAGAGTAGATTCCCAGGAGTGGTATGGCTGGGTCAAATAGGAGTTCAATTTCTAGTCTTTGGAGGAATGTCCATATTGTTTTCCAGAAAAGGCTGTACCAGCCGGCATTTCCACCAACAATGGATGAGTTTCCCCCTTTCTCCCCATCCATGCCAGCACTTGTTGTTCTTGCTCTTTTTGAATATGTGCCAGTCTCTGTGGTGTAAAGTGGTATCTCATTGTTGTTTTGATTTGCATCTCTCTGATGATTAGTGATGATGAGCATTTTTTTCATATGTTTTTTGGCCATTCGAATTTCTTCCTTGCTGAAGTTTCTGTTCATTTCTTCTCCCCATTTTTTGATGGGGGTTGTTTTCTTCTTGTAAAGTTCTACCAGTGCCTGATATATCCTGGATATTAACCCCCTTATCAGATGGGTATTGGGTGAATATTCTTTCCCATTCTGTGGACTGCTTTTGTATCTTAGTCACTGTTTCTTTTGAGGTGCAGAAGCTTTTTTAGTTTCATGTAGTCCCATATGTTTATCTTTTCTTCTAGTTGCTTTGTTAGTGATGTTTCACCTTTGAAGATGCCTTTAGCTTCAATGTTGTGGAGGTTTTTTCCTATATTTTCTTCAATGTACTTTATGGATTCAAGTCTGATATTGAGATCTTTAATCCATTTTGATCTGATTTTTGTGCATGGTGTTAGACACAGGTCCAAATTCATTTTTTACATGTCGCTGCCCAGTTTTCCCAACACCACTTGTTGAAGAGGCTTTCCTTACTCCATTTTTACACTCGTTGCACCTTTATCAAAGATTAAATGATCATGTGTTTGAGGTTGGGTGTCAGGATACTCAATTTTATTCCATAGGTCCACAGGTCTGTTTTTATTCCAATACCATGCTGTTTTAATTACTACTGCCTTGTAGTACAGTTTGAAGAAAGGTGCCTGAATGTTTTCATTTATAGAAGCTTTATGTGCTTTGGTCATTCTTTTGGAAAATTATGTCATAAATATCCTCTCCTTTTCTGTTGCTTGCCTTTTCATTCTACTCTATTGTATTTTCTGATGGACAAAAGTTCATTTTAGAGTAGTCAAAAGTATCAGTCCTTTTCTTTATGGTTCGACTTTTTATAATTTGCATTAAAATGAATACCTAAATCCAAAGTCATAAATATATTCTCCTATATTAGCTTCTAAAATATTTTGGTTTTTCCTCTCATGTTTAGGTGCTACCTAAGATTAGCTATTGTATAGGATATGCCCAAAGCTGTTTCTCTCTCCCAGTAGTATTTCGTCAGTATTATTTGCTAAATTGCCACGTTTACACAGCTCTGATGCGCTACCTGTATCTTAAGTCACATGTTTACACAGGCATAGCTGTGTTCAACAATTCTGCTTTACTCACTTTCTATTTTCTATCCCTATAGCATTATTTTGCAGTGTTTCACTTAGTGAAAACTGTTCATGATCTCTTTTTATAGATGTCTGTGACCAAATTAAATAAATTTCTTTTTTATTCCTGGTTCAATTGATTTTATACTATTATTATATATGTCTATTGAATGTTACTAAATAATTGTCTATGTATTTTGAGACAGTTATATGATATTGAAAGTTATTTCATTTACATGATCAATTATATTCTATTTTAAAGATGTTTAACATTGTATCTCTAAGATAAATACAATTTGATTTCTATCCTCTTAATGTATGACCAGACTTGATTTGCTAAATATTTTGCTTCATATTTTTCATTCATTCTCATGAGTAAGATTTTCTGATAACTTCCTTTTTTATGTGTACTCCATTTTTGGTATCAATCATGTATTAATTTTTAATAATTGTTTATAAAAAATAACCCTCTTTTAGATAAAGAACTGCCATAGAGGCAGGCTAGGGGAGGAGGAGGGGTGGGGACATTGGTGGTGGGAAATGGGCACTGGTGGAGAGATAGGTGCTGGAACACTGTGTAACCAAAACCCAAACATGAACATCTTTGTAATTGTATATCTCACAGTGATAACCCCCAAACATGAACAACTTTGTAAGTATATAACTCACTGTAGTATAATAAAATATTAATTAAAAAATTTAAAAAAATAATAACCCTCTGTTGGAGGACAGGTTTAGCTATTCTGCAAGTTTTGGTGCTTTGCCCATTCCCAGCTTAATCTATTTAAGCCAAGGTTCATTCTAATGAGACCTCTCTTCTATATAAACACTGCTAGAGGGTGTGGCAGTTAAAGAAGTCACCTTGATTGAATAACTTCTGACTTGTACATCTACTAAGATTTCTATGTTTTCTAGATTGGGCACAGCTCCTCTTTATACCCACTGTACCCAACGTGGGACAGTTAGAATTTGCCAGGAGACTACCATCCCGGCTACGTTGAGACTATAGGAAGACTATAGGAAGGATCATACTAGTTTGCTCTAAGCAGGCAAGTGTGACCCTTTCAGTACACGAGAACAAGATACTCAGAATTACCCTGGTGCAGATAATAATAAAAAAGGAACTTGTGGATACCATCTAGATTACATGAAGCTCATAAAATTAAGATGTATTACTTTATATCAGCCCTCTCTCTCTCTCCAGTGTTTTCACTATCACTATCACTATCTTCCCCGTTCATCGCCGATTTGCTAGAGCGGGCACCAGTAATATCTCCATATGTCCTGTCTCATGCTAGTAGAACCCAAAGGCATCCACTTGCTCCAGGAACGTAAAGAGCCTCAAACCATTATATTAAGTCTTGGGGAATGACCTAATATAAATGTTACTGGTATTTGGCATATCAAATACGACACGAGCAGCTTGCCAGGCTTGCCGTGCACGGGTGGCATACTCTTGTAGTCACCTCTAAATAAAGCATTTATTGATGAACCGGCGTGGCCACTAGCGGCCATGCGAGCCGGGCTGTGATAGTCTGGTCTGCTGGGTAGAGTTGTGACTAAGAGAGAAGTCCGGATGTGGAAAATGGCGGCCCCCATGGAATGGGGGGGGGGTCATCTGGGTTGTTGTGAGGCTCTGCTGGGGTGGCAGGCCAGGGCTAGAACCCACCATGCCTCCCGGGCACCTGGGCACAGGGAGAGCAAGTAGCAGCTCTGCCCCATATCTGAGAGTCTCCGGTTCAGCATACCTGGGCTGGGTTGCAAAAAAACTGCTGCATGGTGGGTGTAGATGATCAGGGCTATGTTTTACATAAGAGATAATCTCGGGATTAGTCCTTGGCATAATCTTTGTTTATAACTGCAATAGGGGTGTGGCACTGCTCTTCTACATTCTGTTCAAGGTTCTTTGTTGACATGACCCTCCCGGTTGGATTACTTTGGTGTATTTAAGGGGCAGACTTGAGGCCCCTTCACTTTGGCCTCTTAGCTTTCAGCTTTTTGGCTCCTTGACCTTTTGCTTTTGACTATTGGCTTTTGGCTTTTGGCTTTTTGCTCTTTGGCCTTTTGCTCCTTCTTCTGGGTAGGACTCATCTCGGGTGAGATTGTCTCTCTTTGGTGGGAGACTTAGGCTCTTTTGTATGGTCTAAGTTCGGACCAGAGCTAAAAGTTTGTTCATTATATTGGAGTGCTGTGGAAGAGCTTTTGTACTATTAAAAGCCTATTTGGAACCGCACCAGACTTCGTGGAGTTTTCATCTGTTCCCCGTCGTCCTCGGAGGTAGAAGGGAACTTCTGCCCTGACACTGTCGGGGACCCCAGCAGCGTTCCCCAACAACCCTCTTTTCAGAGGGTTATTATCTATATTGAATGTTTGATAAACCTTACTGATAAAGCCACTTGTGCTACTGGTTTTCTTTGTAAAGAGTTTCTGACTAATGATTTTTATTTGATAGACTAACACTACTCAAATTTGCTCTTCTTCTAGAATCAGTTTTGGTTGTTGTAATTTTTTCATTTTTTCTAACTTTTAAAATGCATTAATATAAAGTTATTCATAAATATTCTTAGTATAATATAAATAGGTCCCAGATATATTGTCATAACCCCCCTTTCATTCTATTTTTTTCTTTTTGGGTTACACCCAGCAATGCTCCTGATTTACTCATGGCTGTACCCTGGGGAATACTCCTGGCAGTGCTAAAAGGGACCATATGGGATGCCCGGGAATTGAAACTGGGTTGGTCACATGCAATGCAAATACCCTGCCCGCTGTACAATTGCTCCGGCCCACACCCTTTTGACTAGCTGTAACTCTTCCTTTCCCATTGCTTCTTACCAGAGAATTGCAAATTTTATTGGTCTTTACAAATTACTATACACCTTTGGCTTTGTTGTCCCTTTTTACTAAATTAATATTTCCTACTTCATTATTTTCTGCTTTTTTTTTTTTTTTTTTTTTTTTTTGCTTTTTGGGTCACACCGGTGATGCTCAAGGGTTACTCGGGCTCTGCACTCAGGAATTACTCCTGGCGGTGCTCGGGGGCCATATGTGTTGCCGGGGATCGAACCCAGGCTGGCACAGGCAGGCGCTGCGGTAAGGCAAGCGCCCTACCCGCTGGGCTATCGCTCCGGCCTCTATTTTCTGCTCTTATGTTTATTATTTTATTTCCTTCCTCATGCTTTCTCTGATTTATTATATTTTTATTTTTCTAACTTCTTGATATAGATAATGCAGCCATTGATCGCCTGCAGGCATTATTTTCTGATTTATTTACTTAATGTCATAAAAACTGCTGTAACTTAATCCTCAAAGCATTTTCATTGTTGTTCAGCTCAAATGCAGCACTTCCATTGTTGTTCAGTTCAAAATATTTCTAAAGACCATTATAATTTCTTATGGAACTACTAGTTATTTATATATGTTTCTTAGTATGGGAAATTACCTCCTTAATAATAACCCCAACCTCACCCGCTGCCCCAACAGACCTTCAGAGGCCAGGAAAACCTCATGCATCACAACTGCAACCATTTTCAAGGTCCTGACTCCACAGCCTCATCAGAGCTGCTGCCAGCACTCCCCATGGCGCTTAGTCACAAAGCGCCCATGAGATATTTCAATGTCTGGTATACTCATCTACCAGGTATCCCATCACTTTTCATAGAATTAAGTATGGGGCATACAGTCACAAGTGTGTGGGCAAGATGTGTCATCTGTTGGAACATATTAAGAATTTTCTATACAGTGGGCTCAAATGGCACAATGAAGAGTTAAGAATCCCCATTGACTTTTGTCTAAGAACATATTAATTGACTGTATTTAGAGAATTAGCTCCAAGAATAATAAAGAATAGATTATTTCATGTATGCACAGGACAAGCTCAAACAGTGGTTGAGATAAATTTGAGATAAGTGTTATCTATAGATGAAGTGATGGGTGGGTCTGGGGTTGACAGTAGAAAACCACTACATTCTAGAAACCCAGAAAGTGAATCCAAGAACAGAAATCAATTAGACTCCCACATAACAACCCGGAAAAGTCATGACTTTATCAATACCATTCCCTTATATGGGCCGTAATGGTCAATATAATTAGTGCTGGCTAAGGGAAGCAGGCATGGGGGATGGGAAATGAGGGTCTCTGGTGGTCCTGGGGCACAGTGGTGGTGGGATTGGGGTTGAGCGATGAATATTTCTAACAACTGTATCATGAAAAACTTTGTACTTTGTAAATTACAGTGTTTAAATTAATAATAATAATGATAATAATAATAACCTCTGAGTCCAGAGACTCAGACACGGGGCAGAGCGATTATTTGCTCTCCCTGTGCCCAGCCGTTCATGAGGTAGTCGGAGGCATGGTGGGCTCTAGCCTTGGCCCACCACCCCGGCAGAACCTCACAACCAGCCAGACGACCCCCCCCCCACCCACTCCATGGGTGCCGCCATTTTCCACATCCGGACTTCCCTCTCTTCAGAACTCCACCCAGCCGACCAGCCCATCACAGCCCGGCTCAGCGCCGCAAGCGGCCGCAGCGGTTCATCACTAAATGCTTTATTTGGAGGTGTTTAAATAATATGCCTTCCTGACGGCAAGCCTAGCAAGCTGCTCGTGTTGTATTTGACATGCCAAATGCCAGTAACAATTATATTAGGTCATTCCCATGACCTAATATAATGGTTTGAGGCTCTTTATGTTCCTGTAGCAAGCCAATGCCCTTTGCTCTACTGGCATGAGACAGGACATATGGAGATATTACTGGTGCCCGCTCTAGCAAATAGATGATTAACGGGAAGATCGTGATCGTGATCGTGAATAACCCAAGGTCAGGATAATCCCCTGAGTGACATAAATCTAATTAAGTTTATAAATACAGCAAATTATGCCTAGGCAAGAATAGATTAAGAATTTACCATGAGTTTAGCACAATACATAAAGGGTTTCTGCTGGTTTGTGTCTCACCCTGTGGTCACCACTGTGTAAATATCTCAGACCTTGCTTTTAATCTACCTGCTAAATGTTCTTAATGTACTTACCTGGTAATGGAAACAACAGCTCACATGTGTGGAGCTAGGGAGGTAGAGCAGAAGTGCAGAAGTTGTGTTTAGTTAGTGGCCATTTTATCCATTTGTTCCAGGCTGTTGAGGTTACCTTGCAACCTAGACATACCGCAGTCAGTCTCACTCTATGTGACCTATTCTCCTGAACAGAAATCAAAGTTGCCAATTTAACTGGCTTTACTGTTGTATAGTAACAGACCTTAGCATAAGAATACTTTTAATGATATAGTTTTTGCTTACCAAATTTTGGTTTATTACATTGTGGCTCACTGGGCTCACTGTGCCCAGCTGATCATGAGGCGCCCAGGAGGGAAGATGGGTTCTAGCCCTGGCCTGCCATCCCAGCAGAGCCTCGCAAGAAGCCAGAGGAACCCCACACCATGAGAGCTGCCATTTTCAACATCTGAACTCCACAGCTCTTCAGAGCTCCACCCAGCAGAAAAGCTGATCTTTTTCCTATTTTGCTGCGCAAAATGGCTGCACAGTTCAACAATACATGTACAAGATGTGATGCTACTACAGTAGTATCCCACCTGCATGGCAGAGCCTGGCAAGCTACCCGTGTCGTACTTGATATGCCAAAAACCAGTAACAATTATAGACCTCGTTCTCATGACCTGAAGGAATGGTTTGAGGTTCTTCATGTTCCTGGAGCAAGCAGTTGCCCTTTGGCTACATTAGCATGTGACAAGGCATATGAAGATGTTACTGGTGCCAGCTCCAGCAAATCGATGAACAACAGGATGACAAGTGATAAAAGTGACAAGTGATACATTGTGGCTGGAGAGCATGATCTTCATAATTTTGAGTCTTTGGTTTTGTTATGATTTCTGTTATAGTTCAGTTTATGGTACAAATTGAGAGGAACTTCCGAAACAGTGCCCAGGGGTCTCAAGAGTAGCTCCCCATGATATTCAACCAACAAAGCCAGAAACAAGACATGCCATTGATAAAAAGCATAGTGGGATGTGCTTAGGTGTGTGCCCCTTAACACCTGTATTATTTTGACCCTTAATATGTTGCTCAGAGGCTCTGATGAAGGATTTTCTATAATTGTTGGGCACAGTTTTCTATGCATGTTTATTATGTAAACTTTGTTAATTATGTGGATAAAATAATTTAATTCCTTATTGACTTTTTGTATTGTTACTTTACCAATTACTTAGAGAAAAATTTTAAATCTCCCACAATAATAGTACATATTTCTACTTTACCTTAGAATTCTGTGAGTTTTTGCCTTTTCTGTCTTGATACTGCATGTTTAGGCACATTAACTCCTGACACACAGGTTTCTATTAAACCCTTTATCCACAACCTGGTTGGTTCATCTGCCCAGAGTACTGTATCAGTTAATGTCGTTATCAAAGGAAAGCAAACATCTTGCTTCAGACCCATTGACCATGGATCTGGATCCCAGCAGCTGGCGTCCAAATAGGGATGCCACTAGAATTAAGAGACAGAAATAAGAGAGAAAAAGCATGGGCCGGGGGTTAACAGCCTCATGGACTAAGAACCCTGGCTGCCCCTACCTTGCTGATTTAATTGCTTAGAAACAGTAAGAATTAGAACAAAACACATTCTGAAGTTGGATTAGACTTGTACAAATCTGAGGGTGTTGGTCAAACAAACAGGTTTAGTTAAGTATAAACAAATATGGGTTTAACGGAACTTAAACATAAACAGATGTAAAGTGCTTCCTTCGGGGATGATTTCTCTAGGAAATCCGCCCAGGGGCAATACTCCCTCTGGGGTGTGGGGCACTCTAGCATTATGGATTCTGGTCCCCAATAGTGCTGGGGATCAAACCTGAATTGGTCATGTGCAAGGCAATCACCCTACCCTCTGTACTATCTCTCTAGTCTCTCTAACAGTATATTTTTAATTCAAACAATGTAATTCCCTGATTATTAGTGATCTTTTTACCCTGAAGTTTTTAATTTTTTTATTTTTTAATTTAATATTTCACGATTCAACATAAATCCCACCACCAAAGACATTCATTTCAAATCGCCTCCATCCCCATGACTGCTCCCTTAGCTGGCACCAATTATATTGACAATAGGAGCCTATATATAGCAATGGTGTTGATAAAGTCATGACTTCTTTTGCCCCTAGTATGGTATGGGCTAATCTGGTCCATTTCTGTTATTACATTGACCATCTGAATTTCTAGTACATGGTTGGAGTCTACTACTAGCTTGAGGTTCTACACGGCTGCAGAGCAGCTGTGCACCACAGGAAGAGCAGTAGCTGCTCTGCCCGTGTGTCAGTGTCTCTGGATCACAACCATCAGCCCTGGAGCAGTTCTTTTAACCTGGAAGTCTTTTGATGGTGAGTTTTACCTCTTTCACTCATTTTCTGGTTGAGTTGTTTTTTGAGGGGAGCTGGAGAGTGGGCCACACCTCAGGGTTCACTACTGACATTCAGGGATTACTTCTGGCTGGGCCAGGAAACCATATCTGGTGCCAGGAACTGATCCCACTGATCCCAGTCATGTGTAACAACAAGCACGTTACCCTCTGTATTCTCTCTCTCTCTCTCTCTCTCTCTCTCTCTCTCTCCACTCATCATTTTTAACAACTATAAAAAAATACTCTGTAAGAATCATTTATACATATTCATATGAAAAACTGCACATAATTTTCACATTGTAATTATTTTCTACCAAAATGTCTTTAGTTTTAATTTAGTTTATAGCTTCATGCAATACACTAACAATTTTATTTTCATGTAGACAAATTTATCAATATTTGTTGCAGGACACCTAAGAGCCTCTGCATCTGCCCTGGATTGCCTCCTGAAAGTCACCGTAGATAAGGGGGTAGTTTAAATGTGGCAGTTTATCTGACCATGTATTCTGTACTGGCTGGTATAAATATTCTCTCATGCTACCATAATCATCGTGGGACTAGCTAGATCTTACCAGCATATTTACCTGGCCACGTTGGATCTCTAAGTAATAAGACCAGAGAGAAATGCTGTTTGCCTCCAAGCAAGCAAGCATGGCTCCCCTGATAATTCAGAAGCAACTAAAATACAAAACTACCGTGAAGTAAAGATGAGACTCTTGTGAAAGCTTGGAGAAATATTTAACTGGCATTAGAATAGTCTTTGGTACAGAGGCATGTCATCTCAGCAACCCCCCTTCTCTACCCTATAAAGGCATTTCCAGGCAGGTCTTGGCTCAAGACATTAGCATCTAAAAAGGGCCTAGGTGAGGTGCTGGGAGAAATTACCTGAGGGCATTTGACCCTGCCTGCTTCCCATAAAAGTGGGAGGTTTGAGTTGCAGGGGGATAAAACTAGCCTGCTTTTTCTCTCTCTCTCTCTCTCTCTTTTGGGCTCTCTTTTGGAGCTTGCACTCTTCTTGGGAGACTTGTCTTTGTCTCCTCTCTACAGAGCCTTAATACGTGGTGGCTACCATCTTGGCCTACGTGGCTGGGGGTTCTGGCTGGGAATCCTAAGCACAGGGTTTTTCCTATTGCTGATTTGTATGCCTGAACCTGAGATAAGTAAAGCATTTTTTTTACAATTACAAGGATATACAATTAAAAAGTTCATATTTGGGTTTTGTTCATACAGTGTTCCAGCACCCATCCCGCCACCAGTGCCCATCTCCCACCACCAACATCCCCGGTTCCCTCCCTCCTCCCCAGCCCTCCCCTGTAGCAGGTTCTTTATTTCTTTCCCCTTTCTCTTTTTCTTTTCCCTTCCCCTCCAGACTATGGATTGCAGAACATACATTAAAGGGTTGTCATGTGTATCCTTTTTGCCTCTATTTAATGCTCAGTTCTAGGTTGGCATTAGTACCCCTCAACAATTGTTAGCACACTGTTCCATTTTCTGTCAAGTAAAGCATTTTAAAACCTTGCCCGATTCCTGAGTTTTCATCCATTCCCCAGCCGGCTTTGGAGGTAAAAAGGAACTCGCTTCCCGTACTGTTGGGGACCCCAGCGGCTCCCCAACATCAAAAGGGAACTTGCTTCCGGTGTTGTTGGGGACCCCAGCAGCTCCCGACAAATATTTTCCTTTACTTCATTTGAATAGGTTATTGATAAGGTTTTCCTTTGCACATGTTAACATAACATATAAAAGTAAAAGACTCTTGTGAATTGATTCACCTATAATATCCTTTTCAAACTTTTTTTCTTCCCTTTAGATGATTCTACATATCCACCCTCAACATTCAGTGCATCTGTGAGATACAGTCCTCAGTCTTTCTTAGGGTAGAATGGTTTTCACCCATTCATTATTCAATTAGCACTTTGTACCTAAAATGTTCACAGAACCATACTAGGTGTTGGATATATAATGATATATAAATTATTCACTTGCTGGGTTGTCCTTTGTTCTCAGCCCTCTCTCTCATACTTGCCAGCCCTGGGTTTTGTATTGTAAGTGAAATGTTGTTTTTCTCTCTCCTGTATGCCCTTTGAATATTCTTATGTTAAAAGCAAAGGCCTTATGTATAGACTCAGGAAGACAATTAAGGCTTTGCATCTGTGATCTTGGAGTTAATTAACTCTGAAATATATCCTTCATATTTCCTAACTTAAAATCTCAGTTGCCCTTAGACTGACTCTAGTTCCTTACACCCCAAAAGAAGGATCCATCACAGGACTCAGGTGGACCCAGGGCAAGCCATAGTAAGCTACCCTGACCTTGACATGGGACAGACGCAAGTGTCATAAACAGTGTAATAATCTAAGAGCACAGTCATGGAACAAACTCTGTCCTGACCCAAAGATAAGCAACTGATTTCGGACCTGGTTGGGCTTAGGATAAAACTAACTTGGCCTGAGGACTGTAGTCTGGAATATATAGTGAGATGTCCCCAAGAAAAGCCACCTTTAAGCTTAATCACTGTATCACTGTATCACTGTCTTCCCGTTCATCATCGATTTGCTCAAGCGGCCACCAGTAACATCTCCATATGACCTGTCTCATGCAAGTAGAGCCCAAGGACACCTGCTTGCTCCAGGAACATAAAGAGCCTCAAACCATTCCAACAGGTCATGGGAATGAGGTCTATAATTGTTACTGGTATCTGGCATATCAAATACGACACAGGTAGCTTGCCAGGCTCTGCCGTGGGGGTAGCATACTCTTGTAGTCATCTCAAAATCCAGCATTTATTGATGATTTGGGAAGCGAGTTCCTTTTTACCTCCAAGTGGCGCAAGCCGGGCTGTGATAGGCTGGTCTGCTGGGTGGAGTTCTGATGAGGGGGAAGTCTGGGTGTGGAAAATGGAGGTCCTCATGGAGTGGGGGGTCGTCTGGCTTGTTGTGAGGCTCTGCTGGGGTGGCGGGCCAGGGCTAGAACCTGCCATCCCCTTCTGGGCACCCTGTGAGCGGCTGGGCACAGGGAGAGCAAGTAGCAGCTCTGCCCCATGTCTTAATCAGGGGTACAAATAAATGTTTGTATCTCTTACTGTGTTTATAAAAAATGACTAGAAATATTTTAAGATGATTGCTTACTAGCAAAGTAAAGGAGAAAACTGCATGCCAGGATTCCACCTTAGCCCTGGGTAGGTCTATAGCCCCCAGACAGAATTCTATATCTTGGGGAGGTCTCCTGGTATGTTTCCAAGGAAAGGGAGGAGCTTTCTACACCCTCTCATTGTTTTAGGGTCAAAGTCCATCACCTCTTGCATCTCCCTACCGCCACCTTTTGGGAGGCTTTTAAAGAGCAGACTTGATTTGAATAAAGTGGTAGAATCTCAGACTATCGAAGGAGCCTGTTGTTCTGTTCCTTTGTCCATCGGGTGGGGGTAGGAAAGGGGAGGACTTCATTGACCCTAACCCACCAGGGGACCCTGCTTAACCCCAATATCTGTTGTGAACCCACTGAGCCCCAACATTCACTGCCTTCATGTAATTCACAGACTAGTAGAAAGAACATGCATTAGCCAGGTTGTTAAACATGAACACTTGTATATAGAAGTCACTATGCAGAAAGAGAAAAAGCAGAGTGTTCTGAAAAGCTTCCACTGCCTCTCTCTGAAACAGCCTTGGTGCTATTGCTGCTGTTTCATAGTACTGGGATTGAACTTAGGTTTCCCCCCCACATGCAAGCCAAGCAATTCACCACTGTGCCACATCCCAGCCCCTCAACAATTCCTATCATGTCTTACTGTAATGGAACCCTCTAATCTTCATTCCTTGGCATCAATATGTCAGTCACTGCTCTTTGAGCCATGCTCCTGAATGGGAACGAACTCTCAGATTCCCTCTCCCACCATGATCCTCAATGGGAACAGACTTTCAGATTGACTCCAATTCCCTCTCGCTCTGCTGCCCTGCTGACTTAGCATGATGTGAGTCACTCTTGCTCTCAGAAACAACATTCTAAGAAAACTGAGCCAATAAGCAAGTGACAGAAAAATTAAAACTCCTGGCGTAAGGGATTTAGAGCACGTAGGGGTGGAAAAATCGCTCTGGAGTTGTCTGATAAACCTGATCCAGATGAAATACTCTATGCTCAGATGAACAAGAAGATAATGAAGTAAATAAAAGTACATTCTGAGTACTGTTTGAAACAGTGACACTTCAATGCCTTCTAGGCCTTGAGGGGGACACTCAGAAATGGCGATCTTACCACAAAATCCAGATAGGTATCTGGACAGAGAAAAATAATGCCTGAACATATGGACAACAAATCCACATTGTCTCTCCAAAGTCTGGATAATTAGCCATAATGTCCTCTGAGTTTCAGGATTTTAGAGAAGGCCCTAAAAACAAAAAATGGACAAGGCCTTCCAGGGCCTTCCTGAAGCCCAGGGACGGGTGCTTCCAATCCAATTCCTGCTACAGCTGCTGCCCAATTATGGTTCAGCTATTTATTTAATCTGTCTCAGCTTAAAATGTGAAACATAATGGTGTTTTTTTAATTGAAGTAGCATTTTTTATTTTATTATATCACCATGAGATAGACAATTACAAAGCTGTTCATGACGGGTTTTTTTTTTTTTTTAAATAATTTGCCTTTATTCTTTTTTTTTAATATTTTATTATACCACCGTGAGATATACAGTTACAAAGATGTTCATAAAATGTTCGTATTTGGGGTTTCGGTCATACAATGTTCCAGCACCCATCCCCCACCAGTGTCCATTTCCCACCACCAATGTCCCGGATTCCCTCCTCCCTCTCCAAGCCTGCCTCTGTGGCAGGTTCTTCAATTTCTTTTCTCTTTTCTCTCTCTCTCTCTTTCTCTTTTCCTTCCCTTCCACATTGTGGATTACAATACATGCATTAAGAGGTTGTCATGTGTATCTTTTTGCCTGTATTTAATGCTCAGTTTTAGGTTGATATCATGACAATTATTAGCACACTGTTCCATGTACTGTCCTACCTAGCCTCTGACTCCACACACCCATGATAATTTCCACCTTTGACAAGACCTCCTGTTCCATGCTTCGCCTGACCTTGGATTTTGGTATCATAATATGTACATATATATATATATATATACATATGTCATGCAAATAAATGTAGTCATTCTATATCTGCTTCTCTCTTTCTGGCTAATTTCACTCAACATGACTCCATGTCCATCCATTTATAGGCAAATTTCATAACTTCATTTTTTCTGATAGTATTACATTGTGTAGATGTACCAAAGTTTCTTTATCCAGTCATTGATTCTCGGACACTCTGGTTGTTTCCAGATTCTGGCTATTGTGAATAATGCTGCTATGAACATAAAAGTAAAGATGGTGCTTCCATTGCATATTTTTGGCTTCCCAGGGTATATACCCAGGAGTGGTATGGCTGGGTCAAATGGGAGCTCAATGTCTAGTCTTTGGAGGAATGCCCATATTGTTTTCCAGAAAGGTGATACTAGTCGACATTCCCACCAACAATGGATGAGTGTCCCTTTTACCCCGCAACCCGCCAGCATTTGTTGTTCTTGCTCTTCAGGATATGTGCCAGTCTCTGTGGTGTAAGATGATATCTCATTGTTGTTTTGATTTGCATCTCTCTGATGACTAATGATGATGAGCATTTTTTCATATGCATGACAGGGTTTTTAATATGCATTACTTTGTAGGCATGATAATATTTTAACATAAGATTTATTCCAGCACCCAATTCAGGGCAAAGCACATAGTATGTATCAAATGAATATTTTACTGTCTGATTAGCAATGGTCACACCCGGCAATGCTCAGGGGTTTCTCCTGGCTCTGCACTCAGGAATTACTCCTGGCTCGGGGGACCATATGGGATGCCGGGATCGAACCCAGGCTGGCATGGGCCCGCCGCATGCAAGGCAAATGCCCTACCCACTGGACTATCGCCCCGCAATGACACATGGGGCAGAGCTGTTCCTTGCTCTCCCTGTGCAAAGCCGTTCATGAGGCAGTCTGGAGGCATGGCGGGTTCTAGCCCTGGCCCACCACCTCGGCAGAGCCTCACAACAAGCCAGGCCACCGCTCCTCACTCCACGGGCGCCGCCATTTTCCACTTCTGGACTTCCCTCTCGTCAGAACTCCACCCAGCAGACCAGCCCATCACAGCCCGGCTCACGCGGCCGCAAGCAGCCCGCGCTGTTCATCAATAAATGCTTTATTTGGAGGTGTTTAAAAGAGTTTTCCTCCCGCTCGACAAGCCTGGCAAGCTTCTCGTGTTGTATATGATATGCCAAATTCCAGTAACAATTATATTAGGTCATTCCCATGACCTAATATAATGGGAATGACCTAATATAATGGTTTGAGGCTCTTTATGTTCCTGTAGCAAGCTGATGCCCCTGGCTCTACTGGCATGAGACAGGACATATGGAGATATTACTGGTGCCCGCTCTAGCAAATAGATGATCAACGGGAAGATCGCGATCAATTAGCAATGATTTTATTATTAGTGTTGCTCTCAAGTAACAAGCAGGTGTCTCTGAGATGAATGAGTTGTGGTCTCTGCGGTACCACGAGACTTTCAGAGTCATGAAGATTTCAGGATCTCTCCAGAGACTTTGAAACCATTTGAGCCCAACAAAGTTATCCCTAAGCATGGGGTGGGAGGTTCCACTATTACCCTAACTCCAAGTGCTTAACTAGACTTAGTTTATTTGCTGCCCCCTTAAACAGACGTGGTCACAGAAACAAAGAAATTTGGATATGCTTAATTTAAATAAAGTAATATATGATGAAAAAGCACTGTTAACTTCTTTTTAACCACATTTTGACATTCTTGGTCAAACTAGCTAAAACGATGTTTCTAGCAGTCAGAGAGATTGCCAGCATACATAGTGTGAGCTCTCCCATCAGGATTCTGACCCCCTGTTAGGTCCTCATGAGGAACTGAGCTCTCTTTCCTGACCAGAGCTCCGCCTCTGCCCTAATGGTCTTCAGTTAGCTTGTGTGTTTTAAATTTCACAATGGAGCAGTGGAAATTAATTCTCTCCTTAATTCTCTCACCTGCTTCTCTTTCCCCAGCTTTAAAATTCCAACCATTAACTGTCAGGGTGGGGAGAAAACCTGCCTGTAGGACCCCCATCTCAATTTGCTGCCCTGGGTGTGTAGCATGAGTTTCAGTTCTGCGGTAATACTGCTCACAAGGATTTGCTACCCAAGGATAAGGAGAGACACCCACCCACTCAATTCCAGGTCAGTTTGTAACATGGACTAAGGAGGTATTCTCTGGAAGGAGACATTCAAAGATCTCTGCCTGAGAGGGAAAGGAAGTAAAGTTCATTCTAGAAACTTGGGCAGAAAGTTGAATAGACCCAGTCAACAAGTCATATAAAATTCAAGTGTATTTGTTCTACCATGAAGAAAAACAGAACAAAATATTTTTTCCTGAAAGTTCCCAAGCCCTATCTTTCAGAAGTAATGTTTAGATTATAAAATTTTCAATTTTTTTGTGATATCTAACTGTAATTTTAAAGCTCCAGCAGATATCCACCCAACCCTGGGACAAATGAGAGGACAAAAGGACCTCGCTGGCCTGGAGTGCCCCAGTTCCACCAACAGGACTCAACACAGTCCCCCACAACAAACTGCTCCCTGAATTTGCTGGACTACCCTGGTGCGCCCTGACTCCACAGTGCCCATACCCACCCCAACTCCGGGGCCCAGCACACAAGGGGATCAGATACTTGCAGTTTTCACACCTCAAAACTCAAAACTGCACAAACGCTAGCAAGTCCACGCAAAGTTGTTAGTTTTGTATATCCTATATAGAAGTACCGGGTACATTAGCCATAATACTCCTCACCTCCCAAAAAGACTCTGTGAACAACCAGCAACAACCCCCACTGTACTGCCAGCCACACAAGAACACAAGTTGCAACCTGTAACAGTCATAATGGTAAAGCAACACAGAATTCCACCAAGTTAACTGAGTGAAGCTGTTTGCCAAAATGAGCCAAGCAATAATGATGAGCTATATCACCTCTCTGATAAGAAATTTTGAAGGAAGCTGTTAAGCATGCATAAGGGAGCTCCAGGAAGCAATGGAATACAGAGCCAATAAAATGCAGGAGGACATGAAAGCAGAAGTGATGGAAATGTAAATGAAAATGCAAGCAGAAAACACACACATTAAAAATGTGGTAGGTGACCTTCAGCACTTTTATTAAATATAGTACTGGAAGTACATGCCATAGCAATCAGAGAAAGAAAAGGACATTAAAGGCATCCAGATAGCCAAGGAAGTAGTCAAGCAATCACTATTTGCAGATGACATGATATTATAACTAGGGAACTCTAAACTCTCTACCAAAAGACTCCTAGAAACAAAAGATACTTATAGTAGAGGGCAGGGTACAAAATAAATACCCAAAAAGTCAGTAGCTTTCATATATACAAATAACAAAAGAGAAGAAAATATATTAAAAAAACTATTCTATTCACAATTGTGCCACATACAATCAAATACCTAGGAATCAGCTTAACCAAGCATGTAAAGAACCTGTGCAAAGAAAATTACAAGACACTGCTTCAAGAAATGAAAGATGACATGAGGAAATGGAAACACATTCCCTGCTCATGGATGGGGAGAATTGACATTGTCAAAATGTAATACTCCCTAGAACTTTATACAGATTCGATGTGGATCCTATGAGGATACCCATGACATTCTTTAAAGAAATTGACCAAACACTCCTGAAATTTGTATGGAATAATAAACCCCCACAGATAACTAAAGCAATCCTTGGGAAAAGAAGATGAGAGGCATCACCTTTCCCAACTTCAACTGTACTACAAAGCAGTAGTAATTAAAACAGCATGGTATTGGAATAAACACAGACATGTGGACCTATGGAATAGAGTTGAGTATCCTGAAACTCATCCTCAAAGTTTATTTAATCTTTGATAAAGGAACAAAAAAGTATGAAATGGAGCAAGAACAGCCTCTTCAACAAATGGTGCTGGGAAAACTGGGCAGCTATATGTAAAAAAATGAATTTGGACCTGTGTCTAACACCATGCACAAAAATCAGATCAAAATGGATTAAAGATCTCAATATCAGAACTGAATCTATAAAATACATTGAAGAAAATATAGGAAAAACCCTCCACAACATTGACGCTAAAGACATCTTCAAAGGTGAAACACCACTAACGAAGCAACTAGAAGCAATGATAAACATATGGGACTACATAAAACTAAAAAGCTTCTGCATCTCAAAAGAAACAGTGACCTCTTAAGATACAAAGACAGTCCATATGGGAAAGAATATTCACCTAATATCCATCTGATAAGGGGTTAATATCCAGGATATATCAGGCACTGGTAGAACTTTACAAGAAGAAAAGTACAAAAAGAAAGTTCTTGTATTTTACAATAATTTTACAAGCAGTCAACCCCATCAAAAAAATTGGGAGAAGAAATGAACAGAACCTTCAACAAGGGAAGAAATTAGAATGGCCAAAAGGCATATGAAAAAAATGTTCATCATCACTAATCATCAGAGAGATGCAAATCAAAACAACAACGAGATATCGTCTCACACCACAAAGACTGGCACATATCCAAAGGGGTCAAAACAACAAGTGCTAGCATGGATGTGGGGAAAAGGGGACTCTCATCCATTGTTTATGGGAATGTCAGCTGGTACAGCCCTTCTGGAAAACAATATGGACATTCCTCCAAAGACTAGAAATTGAGTTCCCATTTGACCCAGCCATACCACTCCTGGGGATATACCCTGGAAAGTCAAAAAAAAACACAGCAGAAACACCATCTGCACTTTTATGTTCATAGCAGCACTATTCACAAACGCCAGAATCTGGAAACAACCAGTATGCCCAAGAACTGACGACTAGATAAAGAAAATTTGGTACATCTACACAGTGGAATACTATGCAGCTGTTAGGAAAAAATGAAGTTATGAAATTTTCTTATTAATGGATGGACATGGAGAGGATCATATTGAGTGAAATTAGTCAGAAGGAAAAAGAGAGATATAGAATGACTACATTTATTTGCATGACATATATATATAAACATATTATGATACCAAAATCCAAGGTCAGGCGAAACGTGGATCAGGAAGTCATGTCAAAGGTGGAAATTACCACAAACATGTGGGAATCAGAGATTAGGTAAGACAGGGAAGGGAGCAATGTGCTAATAATTGTCGAAAGGGCTAATACCAACCTAGAACTGAGCATTAAATATAGGCAAAAGATACACATGATAACCTCTAAGTGTATGTATTGCAATCCACAATATGTAAGAGATGGTAGAGGGGGGCAGAAAGAGAGAAAAGAGATAAAGAACCTGCCATAGAGGCAGGCTAGGGGAGGGGGGGAATTGGGGACATTGGTGGTGGGAAATGGGCACTGGTGGAGGGATGGGTGTTGTAACACTGTGTGACCGAAATCCCCCAAACATGAACAACTTTGTAATTGCATATCTCATGGTGGTATAATAAAATATTAATTAAAAATAAAAACAAAACAAGAGAAGGTGGAAATTATCACAAATAGGTGCTAGTCAGAGGTTAGGTAAGACAGAAATGGAAGTGTGCTAATAATTGTCGAAAGTGCTAATACCAACCTAGAACTGAACATTAATACAGGCAAAAAGATACACATGATAAGTTCTAAATGTGTGCATTATTATCCACAATGTGTAAGGGAAGGAAGAGAGAGAGAAAGAGAAAGAAAAAAGAGAAAGCGAGAAAGAGAAAGAAAGATAAAGAACCTGCCATAGAGGCAGGCTAGGGGAGGGGGAGGGAATCGGGGACATTGGTGGTGGGAAATAGGCACTTGTGGGAAGTATGGGTGCTGGAACATTGTATGACCGAAACCCAAGTATGTACATCTTATGAACATCTTTGTAATTGTATATCTAATGGTAGTATAATAAAATATTTTTTAAAATATGCCTAAGAAGACTTCTGCTCTTAGACGGATAGGCTTAGGAAAATCCCAATATTCTGCCAAATATTCTGAAACTTTAGCTAGTTAGAACATGGTCTATATACCAGCATTTTCAACTAAGTAGTATTTGGTCCCCTGGTCCCGCCTTCCAGAATTTTCTGATGAGGTCGTGGCATAGGACTAGGGGGCCATCTAGTAGAACAAGGGGGCTATGTAATAAAGAAACAAGGTCAGATGGAGGCCAAGGTCAAATAACAGTTGATGAAGTAGGTGAAATAGTACAGAGACCATTCGCCTGATCATTCTGTTCAGCTTTTGAACACTGATTAGGCTGTGGCTGTAAATAATTAAAAGTCTTAAAGATGTTGTGATATATGTTGTTTCTGAGCCAGATTCCCCCATATGTCCTCAAACATGGCCCCTCTAGGGAGAACTTGGCATTTATTCTGATAAAGTCACCCCCCCTTTCACCTTTTATCTAGTGTTTGAACATTTGCTCAACTTCCTTTCCTACCCTGAATTGAGGGGAAGTGGGGCCATGAAGGCAAGCAGGAAGATCTGAGCTCTAAAAGTGAGTCCTCTTGAAGCATAAAAAAGGAAAACTTTTAACTGAATATTTTTTTATGCATCAGACACTTCTGAGTTCTTATTTAATAAATACTCCAAGAACTCCATAAGGTAGGCAGTAACTCCGTTTTACAGAGACGTCTGCAATTTTATTTATTTTAAAGTTCTTGAGCATTTTTCATTATTTTAACTTCATTTTCTAATAAACACATCATGTTTTTCCATATTTTCCTCACTTTTAAGTATTTTAAAACAAATTAATGCTCTTCCCTTCCTTCCCAAACATTAAGGCATTCCTGCCTGCCGTTGCTTTATAATGGTATAGTTCTCATTAAGTTAGTTAGCCACTACTATAATTTAACCAATTTCCTATGCTTGACAGTTTGATTTGGTATGTTATTGTGGCTTTCGGATTTATTTTCCGTAATAAATTATCCTTCTAGGAACATCTGCCCACAAGTTATTGTTTTATTTTGGAAATTTCCCCTAACTGAAATGACTACATCAAAGGGAATATTTTTAGGCTCTTAAAAAAAAAAAAAAAAAGCAAGTCAATTTCCCACCCAAGGGAGTATGTGTTATCTGAAGGCAAATAGTTATAAACGAAAACAATACTGTGCTCCCAAAACTCAATGTCTTATTCATAAAATACGCGACCACTAGATGGGTGGCAGGCGCTATGCCAGGGGCTGGGACAGAGATGAGCTGACCGGCGGGCCTTTTAGGAAGCGCGAGTTCTGGACGGCAGGAAACCGCCACAACAGGTGTGCGTCGGGCTGTGCGGGCCGAGCGTCCTCTGCAAGCTGGAGTGATAGGCGACAGCTGCCGGGTAGCATCACGGCTGCAGCGCTGCATCATGAGTAAGAATTTGCTCACAGGGCTTGTATTTTGTTCTTCTGTCATTCTCTAACTGTCTATGAGGAAAAAGCAAGAAAACCTTTCCCTGTCCTAAGCGCGCTGGCGTGACTCCCGACGCGATCAGGCTCCCCGGGTCTTCAGGGAGGAGGAACGAAAGCGGGTGCGTGCTGCTGGGGGTGGGGTGTCTCCCAGCCTGCAGGAGCAGGACCTGGGGTCTGGGGGACTCTCGGGATTGGAGGGAGCCGACGTGGCGGCCGCGCGCCCCTGGGGGGCGGGAAGACTCGCGCTTAGCGCCGGGCTGCGGAGCGGTGAGCACGGCTCATCCGGAGGGAAACGGAGCTGCCGAGGGAAGAGGGCTGGGGAGCGGCCAGCGGGGGCGCTCAGAGCGGAGCTGGGCAGTCGGGGACCCCAGGGAGCCCGGCCGGAGAGCGCCAGAGGGCCGAGGCGCGGGTGTCCAGGCCGCCCGGGCTGCAGCGGAGGGGACCCGACGGGCTCCCCGAGCCCCTGTACTTTGGCTGGAAACCGAGCCCCGCGGTCCTGAGCGTAGCGGCTCCTGAGCCCGGCTTGGTCTAGACTTACAGCGGGCGGGCCCGGGCTGGCCGGGTGACGAGCCGGGACCTGGGCGCCAGGTAGGACCAAAAGGGCCCAAAGCTCCCCGACCCGGGAGATACAGTGGCGAGGTCCGTAGATTGGATGCTCCGGGGGCAAAAACGGGGGGCGCACACCTGAGCAGCCCGGTTCTGGGAAGTTTGATGGGGGCGCGTAGAGAGGTCACGGCTTCCCCGAATCGGTTGTACCCAGGAGGGGCGGGTGCTAACCCTTGGTATTGATAGTCAGTGCGCGCCTGGACTAGGGTTGTGTTTTGTTCCTATTTGCGGCACTGTCGGAGGGATTGCCTGTTGGTGGGTTAAGGAGCGGACAGGAGGGAGCACCGCAAGAACCCCCTGCACGACTCTTGTCCCAAGTCCCAGTGGCACCAAATTTGATGCACTCCGAAGCCTGATTCCTAGCTGTCATATTCTCTGGGGAGAAAGTTTTGAACGAATGGAGTCTTCAGTTATTTTTTTCAATTTCAAGAGTGTAGATAACACATGTACGTGGTTTTAAGAAATCAAATGTGGCAAAGCTTATCTTTTAGTGATTGGTCTTAGTGTATGTTATATCTCTCTTAGAACATTTTGTTGTTTGTTTGTTTGTTTGTTTGTTTGTTTTAGTAGGAGAGGCACACCCAGCCATGCTCTGGGGTTACTCCTGGCTTTGCACTCAGGAATTGCTCCTGCCAGTGCTCAGGGGACCATATGGGATGCCAGAGATCAAATTCGGCTCAGCCTCTGACCAGGAAAGCAAATTATCCACTGGTCTCTCTCCGGTCCCCTCCCTAAGTTTTGTTTTTTGTGTGTGTGTGTGTGTGTGTGTGTTTTATAGTCTCCTACTCTTCTTGTTTGTTGCCCTGTTCCCCTTTTGATTGTTTACTCCATCTCCTGTCTAAAGAAAGTATCAGAGGAAAAGAATGTCATTAACACTGCCCAACTCCCTTCATTATCAGTGTTCCCTGTTGCCCTCAATTTCTGCAGTCTTTCACTAGAGTGGCCCTTGGGGTAGGCTTCTATACCCTTACTGCTAAATGAAAGAGAAGCCCTTTCATTTACTTGCCTTAACTCTTCTAGTAACTCCAGAGTACTGAATACTATGGACAAAATAAATTAGTAAGATACAGCCCTATATTAACAATATTCATCGACACCTAAGAGGACTCCTATTATCCACGTAAGGGCAGAAAGTGTGTGTTACTATAACAAAAGCATCATTCGGGTACAGAGATGTACAGTGGGATACAAGGAAGGAGAATGGAGTGTTCTGAGAAGTAGAGGAACCAAGCAGAGGTTGATGAGGGGCTGTCATGTTGAATCTTGAAAGATGAGACATTTCATAATATAAACCAAGGATGGAGGATATTTAAAGAGGTATTCACTTGCAAAACACATTAAAAACAGAGTCATGAATAGCTTGTCACAGTCCAGAACTTTCAAGTGTCTCAAAGAGCTGAAGAGTAAGGAGCATAAAAAGGGCTTGACAAGAGACAGACTGGAGTGATGGGCAGATGCCAAAGAACCTGGTCTCGTCACCTGGATGACATAGCTGTTAAATTGCCCCCGTGAGTCATACAGACAAGCTTTGAATCACTTCTCTGACTGTATGCCCTTCCTATCTGTATGCCCTTGATCAAGTAACTTAATCCAAATAAGAAATATAATGACATTATCTCTACCTCATGGAGTCGCTACAAGGATTGTCATTTACTGCGTCCACACAGATTACATGCCAGTTATTGTCTGTCAATTTTATTACTTCTCCTAGGGAAAATTGAGCAAATTCAAAGGTTAAGTTTAAGGAATCATTTGATGAACATTTTTGTATCAAGACTATCCTGGATACATTTGATGCTGGACTAAAGACAGTTGAGTTTGGAGCACAGCAACCACAGTGCTTTCTGGAAAGTTGCTGGAATTTTATGCTTGCCTCCACTTGTGTATCCCAAGGAATGGTTGATGAATTATTGAGATAACAGTTGAATTCAGTTGCTGAAGCAATGGTATTATTACTTGAAGATATGGAAATAAACATTTTATTAGGCAGAGCCCATGAGTGAGTCGCAAAGGGAAAAATGAAAAATTGGCTCTATTTCTTTCATGGACAGTCTAGGATCCTTAGAAGTAGACTTTACATCTCCATAACCTTGCACAAAATAGCTGATCCCTTAGCCTCAGTCTTTTTTTAGGTAGACAGTCCTTTGATATTTGTAAAACAGCATCTCCCTCGAGGATGATTGTGAGGTTTAAATAATCCTCATTTAAACAGATGAACTCTGTTATCTCTGGCTTATGGGTGGTATTTAACTGGCTTGAATATTTTGACTCTGAGGTCTTTATGATGGAGGAAAAAAAGGACAGTGACAATTTCTTGGGTAAAAAATCAAAATTGACCTATGTGAAACTCCTCTAGAACCAACACCCTCCTCCTACCTCCCTACCCAATCAGGTGGAAACCTGTTTTTCCTCCACTATCAGGTAATGCTTATCAGTATGGATGGGAGCAAAGGTAATCTGATACCTGCAGGGAGGAATCTAATTTTAGCTCTCCTTTCAATGTTTATCCCATCCATGCAGGCAAAATTACTAACAAATGGAGAAATGGAGGGATTTGACTTTTTCTTCCCCTGCCCCATGTTTTCTGTTAGTAGGGTTCTCAGCCAGATTGCTTCTTGTTTAACTGATTTTTAGTTTATCTGTTCTTGTTATCTGTGTATCATATAGAAAGAAAAAAAAGCTCAAAGAGATTGTAATTGTTCCCCCCAATAGTTGTGTGCTCTTTGTCCTTCAGAAAAATATTTTTCTCCTCTTAATAGAAGTTGGTGATTAAAATAATCATTTTAGTCTCCATCTATTCTTTCAAAATATTCAGTAATTAAACTTAAGCATTTGGTTTAGTTCTACAGGCATCCATTGAGCTTCACCTGTGCAGATCCAGCTTTGGGGACCAGATCTCCAGTTTGTAGACCTGATGTAAGAAGGCTGTTAAAGTGGGGGGGGGAGAAAGAGGGTAGCTCAGCCAGAGTCACATTGAGGCCTTCTCATCCCTGGTCCTGAAGCCCTAGTCCTAGAAGCCCTTTTGTGCTGAGTGTTGATTGAAAGGTCAAGAGGAAATGACAGTGAGGAAAGCAAATGCCTCTCTCTTTCTACACTCTAGAAATGGAAATATTTCTGATAAAGCATTGGTCTGTACAAATTGCCTCCCTTGTCCTTTGGGAAGTAGTGTAATACAGAGACGAAGTTTAGGCTCCAGAGTTAGATTGCCTGAACTTATGTCCCAACACTAAATAATTGTGTGATCTTAGGCTGATTGTTCAACCACTCTGTTCCCCAGTTTCTTTCTGTATAAACTTAAGCCACTAATATTGCTCAACTTGGGCAGTTGTTGAAGGACCTAAGAGCTAATTTGCTCAGGCTCATCTAACAGTGGATAAAAATTGTAATATCAAAGGACCAGAGACATAATACAGGAGTTAAGACACTTGCTTGTCTATCGCTAACTCAGTCTCTAGAACTGTATAGCACACAGAAAATGCATCCCAGAAGCAGCCCCTGAGCACTGTTGGTGAGTACTAAAAATGCCCCTACAGTTTAATACCTAAAGAACTCAAAGAATTTGTTAGGAAGCTCCCTAGGATCTTGGTTTTTTTACTTTTTGTTGTTTTTGTTTTTCATAAGTATTTCAGAACAATACTTGTTTCTTCAAATAAATAAGTACTTATTTACTTATTTGTTATTTATAAATTATAAATGATATATTTATAAATTATTTTCTAAATTGCTTATTTTATAAATTATTTATTCAAAATTTTAAAATTTTATAAATTATAAGTTTTCAAAGAAACTGTGGTTGGTGGAGATATATTGTAACTTTGAATGAAAGAAATGTTTGAACCAGGAGTATGCTTCAGTGGTAAAGTGCCTGTCTTTTATGCACATTTTATGCATGACATCTGGGTTCATTTCTGGCATTGCACACACAACACACACACACACATACATACACAGAGAGAAATAAGAGGTGCTATTCACTTTTATTCATGATATACCAGTCCATTTGTCTTCCTGTTGTTCATCCATTTGCTTGAGAGGGCACCAGTAACATCTCCATGTGTCCTGTTGCATGCTAGTGTAGCCAAAGGGCATCTGCTCGCTCCAGGAACACAAAGAGCCTCAGACCATTCTATAATGTTACTGGTTTTTGGCATATCAAATACGACATGGGTAGCTTGCCAGGCTCTGTCGTGTGGGTGGTATACTCTCAGTAGTAGGCTGTCATCTTGTGCATTTAATGATGAACTGTGAGGCCGCAAAGCGGCCGCCCATAATGGAGAGAGATCGACTTTTCTCTTGGGTGGAGTTCTGACGAGCTGTGGAGTCCAGATGTTGAAAATGGTGACCCTCAAGGTGTGGGGCTTCCTCTGGCTTCTTGTGAGGCTCTATTTGGATGGCAGGTCAGGGCTAGAACTCACCTTCCTTCCCAAGTGCCTCATTATCAGCTGAGTACAGGGAGAGCCAGTAACAGCTGTGCCCCGTGTGTCGGAGTCCACACACTCTTATATGAAAAATACTAAGAGCTTAAAATTACTACTGGTGGAATGGGATAAATATGGTTTCATAACAAATTATCTAGAAAATAATTACCTTTAAAAAATTTTCTATTAGACTTTGGCCAAGCATTTCATTAGGGCTTTGTCCTAAAAAAAAAAAAAAAAAAAAAAAAAAAAAAAACTATGAGAAATACAGTTGCGGATATATGATTTCCTCAGTAACTTTTATTATTAAAGTGTCATGAGAAACAACTATATTTAGTAACAGGGACTTATTAAATATATCAGTGGGTGTGAGGCAGCACTGACCAGTAGTAAGACCCTAGACTCACATTCTGTCTTGGTCATATTAACCTTGTGACTTCGCAAGTCTTTCAGGCCTCCTTTCCCTCCTCTATCTGAGAATGACCTGTGAATTGATCACATATTTATGGTTATGTGAGTTCAGTGAATCAATGTAGATTTGCCTTTTCAAAACCCCCAAAACTAGAACTCAATGTGGTATAATAAAATAAAATTTAAAAAATAATGATAAATAAATAAACGTAGTTGCTGAGTTCTACTCCCAGAAATTATGATTAAGTAGTTCACAGGTGCTTGCTACAGGCTCCAGGGAGATGGTGATCTGTGGTAGACCTGACATGTTAAGTAGACCTGCTCTACTCCAACCTTCCTTCATTTTCATCACCTTTTTTCTGTCCCTATTTTCAATATGAACATTGTTTCCTAGAAATCTTGAAGTTGTCCCTAATATTATCATTTTTCTACTCTCTCATTTCTGTGTAATGCTCACATATGAGAAGTCCCAAATTTAAAAGACTATAAACTTTAAAAATTGCAACCATATGGCAAAAGCTAAAAGTTTTCATATCTAACTAGCTTGTAATACAATAAGAAGTATATGAACACCGTTGTCCCCAATAGTGTCAAAGGATGAAACTTATTACAGTTTAATAAGATTATTATTTAACACTTTATCTTGTGCTAGTAACTCTTACTCTTAGTAATTTATGCATATTTTTCATCCTTTAGCAACTCTGAAAGGAAGGTGCTATTCTCATATTAAAGGGAAAAAATGGAACTTCTAGGGCTCCTAATACATTGAAAAAAAATAGTCCTCTTCCTACCCACCCTCCATTTTACTGACTCGCCCTCTTCATGGTAGGGTCTGTCCATGCCTGTCAGTCCTGCCTCACTGCTCCTGCCAACTCTCTAGTCTAGAGCTACATTCTCTCATCGCGGTATCATGAAGCCGGATCCTGTCAAGACTCTCCGGGAAGCCTTTACCCACCAGTCCACAGCCTTCACCCCACTGTATCTTCTCTTACCTGGGAACATGCCAGATGTGTTTGTTTTCATACCAAGGGATTTGTCTTGCTGACTGGATTCAGAACACCCTGAAGACTGAGCCCAGCTCCTGCCTGATATCCCCTTGGAATAATCATGACAGGGATATCCCTTCTCCTACTCCCTCTCACCCTTCTCTCTCCCATTTGCCCTTTCCTTACCCAAGGCTTGTACCTTCCTACCTTGATGAGATCAAACCACAAAATTGGGGAGACATAAGCAGATTTAATTCTTCATATTTCCTTTCCTGGCATTGAATCTGTATATGGTTGCTGGTGTCTGCCCTGTATTACAAAACATTGTGAAAAGGAACTTTTCTATGAGACCCTGCACTGGGCAGAGAAGAACTTGCAATGCATTTTAATCCTTAATTTTTTTCTTGAGAATTTCTAATCTTTCTTCCCCTACTTTCAATATTTCCTCAAATTCCTTCTTTGATTTTTTTCCCAGTTTCCACTCTGAATCCTTGTCTTTATCCAAATGTGTGCCACTGCGTTCTCACCTTCCTGTTCCTGAAGCATTTATCTGGGGAGCTACTCTCCCTTCTATGATATCTATCAGGCCAAGATGGCAAAACTATCTAGTTTCTACACTTGGTTTTTTTAATCCTTCCCTCTCCTTTTGTTCCTTCCTCTATTCCCTCCATCACTCCCTGTTTTCTTCTTGATTTCACTGTACCTGTTACTGCTTGAATGGTGTCAGCCACCCACTATGACAGCTTACATATCTCAGGGCTGCTAATCTTCTTATGTTGTTTTCTTAGAACTGGTCATTATGTCCTTGTAGGCATCTGCAGAGCAGCTAGACCTGTTGGTAGACATGTGAGTTTCCTCTGCCCACTGGTAGAAAAGTGCTGGTTGTGTTTGCTTGATGGGTACCTTGGCACTCACTGGCAGGTGGCACTGTTGGTAGAGAACATCAGTGCATCAATGAGCTTTCTTGTTCAGAAAGCCACATTTCTGATTCACATTTATGATCCACCTTTGTGGTTGTCCTGATGCTTTCCCTTGGTTGCCTCATTTCATGTGCTAGACATGTTAACTCTCATATGGAAAGTACCCATAGAGCCCTTCATTCAGAGGAATTTCTTTTCCTGTTTATTCCCAGGTCACAGTGTAGTGCTAAGCACTTTTAAATGATGCTTTGTATAATTCTATTTTAATTTTTTGATTACCTTATTACCCCAGATTAAAGGTGAAACTGAAGTTTCATGAGGTTCAAACGCTTGAGATCTCATGGTCATTATTAAATAGAGCACCCTAGATTCCCACAAAAGTTATGTAACCCCAATTCCCAGAGTTAAATGTGATTTCTAGGGGATTTCTTCTATTCTTTTTAAAACATAGTGATTTTTTCAAGATCTCTTTCCGTCATTGCCATGACTACAAAAGAATACGTCCTTTTAGAAGGCAATTCTGCAATGTATATAAAAAACTTTAAATATTTTATTGTCCTCTAACAATTCTCATGTTTATATTTAAGTTATGGGAGTAATCATTAATATGTGCAAAGATTGAACCCTAAGGAACTTTACGGCAGCAAGACATAAAATACAAAAAACTAAAATGAGGTTTATTGTTTAGCAGAAGAGAATTGTCAAAATAAAGTATGGTTCTTAGAGACATTGAAATACCAAGTAGTCATTCTCAGTTATTCAGAAAAACCAGTGGCTTTAAAATGTGCTCATGATGTAATAAGTAACATAGTAACATAATAACATAAATCCATTTTTGGTAAAAGCAGATACTATAAAATATTTTCAAAGAGAAATGATGTTGCATTTGAGATACATGCAGTATATGTAAATGGTGAATGGTTGGAAGAGTAAGGGACTAGAATTAAGACTTGTTTTTTCTATATTGTACAATATTGACTCTTTTAAAATGGACATTGAGTGTATATAAACTTTTTTGGATTTTGCTTTATATTTCAAACCAAACAATATCTGGATGCTGCTTGAGGGTGTGGAGCTTCAAATGTGGAGAATTTGAAACTCCATCTTAGTCACTTTGTCTGTTGGTGTTTTATGCTTACAGCTTCTCAGATTATGTTCTTTGCCCATCCACCTACTGGATTTGTTTGACAGTCATATATATTGAAATATTTGCATGAAACTGAACTCTTGTCTGACATTTTGTATCCTGGATGATTCAGATGGCAATTCATCGCTTATTTAATAAAAATGCTTTTTCTGGACTAAATAAACTAAATTACTTTGTAAACCCTGTCATCCCTTATTTATTCCTCTGGCATAGAGTCCAACTCTGTCTTCTCCCACACTGAGAAGGGACTTTCCATATTTTTATAAATTGTGTAATCATTGTCGTTATATTTCTCCATTTTATAATTCTAATTTGCCCTATAAACAAGCATCTCTACATACAATGAGTTATGTCTTCTTGGTTTCTTTACTAATTTAGTGATGGCTGTTGCTACAGTTCTCAGGGCAAATATGGGACTTTTTTCAGTCCTTGGTGTGTCTTTGGAAAGTTCCATCTTTCTGGATTCAGAATTTCTTTTGTCTTCATCACTTTGATAGTCTCTCTGACAGCTTCCTTGATCAACTCTATTCTTTGACTCTGTTTCTCTTTTAGAGAGTCCACGTACTTGCACACACCTGTGTACATACTCTATTGGTTGTGTCATCTAGTTCTCTTAATCTAAACATTTTAGACTTCAGTTCAGCCTTCTTTGAAGTACTTCTTCAGATATTTTAGAAAGAAGTCCCACCACTTGAAACTTTTGGAAGGAAGCAAAGCTCTCTCTAATGTATGCCCTTTTATTCAGGATGTAATCGATTATAGAAGGGGCAGTTTAACCTCAGAAAATAAGATACCAATACTAAATATCAGTTAATTTTCCCATCTATAAAACTCCCAAGACAGTGCCATTTAAAAGATTAAGTTATCGTTCTGAAAAGCAAATTACCCAGGACAAAAAACAACAAAAAGATTTGTGGCATACAGTAATTAATCCTAAAGAAATCTCCAAGAAAGTGTTAAAGAAGTATTAGGAAATGGGTTGACTGGAAAAAAAGAAAAAAGGGGAAAAAAGAATAAAACATTGTAAATGTCCAACAAAAGAAGAAAAAGAAAGAAATACCATAAAAAAAATCCCTAGTTATCAAATATGGTAAATATATGAAATACATATCAATTAATGAAAAGTTACAGATCATAATATTTAATATTCTGTTTTCATAAGACTATAAATGTATGTGTATATTATCTAGTGATGGATTTGCAAGTTAATTTTTAAATTATTTTACTACTCTTTGTTTCTTTGTTTTGATGTGGGATCACTCCCAGTTTTGTTCAGTGAGCCAGGAAGTGTGGGGGGATCAAACTTGGAGCCTCACACTTGCAAGGGTATGTTCAACTACTTGAGTCGCATTACTAACCCTGAATGATTTTTTTTCTGTTTTGCTTTAATTTCATCTTTATACTTTTCTACATTGCTTATATATACTTAGTTAGCAACAACTGAAAACTCCTTCAAATTTTCTTTCCTCATAAGTAAATCACATAATTAATCTTGAGTTTTTGAATGCCCATTTTAGATTTTCTTAATAGTTTGCAATGAACATGTCAAACAATACCTAATTATTTTATTATGGAGTATATTATTCAGAGCAGGAATGATATATAATGTACATGTGTCATTTATAAACAAAATATTCCAAAAATTTCTCTTTGTCTCTCCCCAGCTCTATTTTCCACACCCACCTAGAAAAAATTACAAGACTTTCTAAAGGTCTCAATTATGTCTCAAGTAAGAGTTCTTTTCTCCAGAAAGATTCTCATGGTTATTTCTCACAATCATTTCCTCCACATGGAAACTATTCTTCCAAGTTTTCCAGTTTTCCTTGTCCTGTTTAACCTTCTGTAGACATGGGCCATCCTGTCTTCCTACATTATGATAGAAATATACACACTTAGACAACATACCACACTGTAGGTCAAGGCTGAAAATGATAGGACTATTGGCACTCTTCTTCTCATTAATACCTCTTTTGTTAACACTTTCTTTTCTCATTAACGAACCCTTAGCAATCTCCTAACCCTTGACTTATTCCTGACTTAAAAGCAATAAACACCTTTCCTTCTTTCATTTTTCTACTTGAATACGGTTCCCAAGCTAGTGTCAATAATATCTATTTGAAAGATAAATGTTGATTTCACTAATAGGTATATTTCTATCATTTTAACAATAGCAAAAAGAGATTTTAAAAAATCTAAGGTACTTCACTCTAACATCATTTAGGGCATCCAGGGATCATTCCCTGCAATTCTTGGCCAACCAGGCCTGCAGCTCAATTTGAAGATCTGAGAATACAATGCAGCTTGAGCCCTGTAATCACTGGGATGACCTGGGTCACAGGCAGTGGTGTGCCAGGGCCTTCAGGCTGCACCCAGTGATGACCGAGGAACCCAGTTGTGCTGACAGTTGATCGCACCCTAACTCTTGTACAAACTCTTCATCTCCTTGCTATGTTTTCTAAGAGCTGCATGACCTCTGCTTAATAATCATTTTCTCATTTCTTCATGTAGTTGTTTCTCTAGCCCATATTTTTTTGTTGGCCCAGAAATATGTCAGTGCACTGTCTGCTCACACTTAGCTTCTCAACTGCTTGAGTCACATTATTGACCCTGAGTGATTTTTTGATGTCATATCCTCTTTGAAACTATATCACGTTCTCTTGAAAACTCGACAGCTTTTTAGAATTGCCTGTATTGGAGTTGTGAGATAGTAGCACACTTAGCATGTGCCCAATCTAGGTTCAATCCCCAATACCACATGGCTTTCTGAGCATCACCATGTGTGGCCCTGGAACCCTTTAATGTCATGGATGTGTCTCCGGAGATCCCTGAGCCCTGGTGGTCTCTGGCACCTCAGGGCCTAAGTAGTACCATACTCTCAGGCCCTGGTATTAAACATCTGGCCTGGTTGAGTACTGCGGGGAGTGGCTTCCTGGGCCCACTGAGCACCAGTTGAGAGTACTCATGTACACACACCCCCAAAGAAGTGCCTATGCTGTGGTGTAGATATACTATTCCTTATCCCTTCATCTCAGTACAGATTCTATCCCTTTGTTCTTCAGGTTTGTCTATTGAATTTTATTTTGCTCTCTTTATCTATCTGTAAGTCTTTAAGGATTCTTTATGGAAAATATTTACTGTACTCAATAATTTTTTTATTTCTACTGTCAGAAAAATAATCTTTCTACAAAGTTTCTGTAAAAATATGCAGCAATGGGCAAAAAGATTACACAGCTACTAGAGCATTTGTTCTGCATATTTCTGGTGCTGGTTCAATCTCTGGCATCCCAGAAGATTGAACCAGCACCAGATATGCAGAACAAATGCATATTTCTGCGTTTGTTCTCCCTAGCCCACCAGGGAGTGATCCCTGAGTGCAGAACCAGGAGTAATGCCTGAGCACCACTGGGTGTGACCCCCAAAAAACAAAAAAAATGCAGAATACATATCTTAAAGAAAGATAAGCACAAGCAATTTCAGAAGTAGAGGAGAATTAATTGAGTTTTCTCATGTTTCATCTCTATGACTTGGAAAACAGAAAGGAAACACAATATCACCAGTCTCTGTTAGCTCTAAGTGCTTATAAAACTCTATGTTAGTGGTGCTAGGATTGGCAAGTGGGAACACCAAGGCCATCTAATGGTTCCTGCTAAACACATCTGAATTCCAAGTCAGGATCAATAGAGAAAAGTATACATTCAAGTGTCTTCCATGTGTACCTGGATTGCACAGAATGCTTTATTGTCTAGACTCTAATAACTAGAATTCAGTCAAATAAAAATCTCTCTTTCCTACTTAGGTGTCCTTGGATGAAAGTGACCAAGAAAAGACTCTGTGTCCTAATTGGACACGTGATACATGAGGACAGGGCAGTAGGCCAATAACTTGTTTGAAAGTGCTCATAGCATGTCTTTTCATTGGCTGCACTTGGGGGTCATACTAAAACGTTGATAAATGGCTTGCTTTTCTTTTGAGTAATTTATTAACTTTATTAAGGAGTGTGGAATGCATCACAGAGAGACTATTCGGTGCCATAGAAGGAACACAATCCAATGTTTTCTGGACAACAAAGGT
Source organism: Cryptotis parvus (assembly GCA_021461705.1). Classification (NCBI taxonomy): domain Eukaryota; kingdom Metazoa; phylum Chordata; class Mammalia; order Eulipotyphla; family Soricidae; genus Cryptotis; species Cryptotis parvus. Next base: position 112,093 of record JAJIBD010009831.1, read on the forward strand.
GGTAGGTAAAAACAGAAGAAATTGATTCATCCTTGCCTATACTAGTGTTAATTAATACAAAGAGTGAAATTTATACTCTCTGTGTTTGGACAAGGGCCAGTGTCCATCCATACATGACTTCTTCCACCACCTTGAGTAACAGATTGGATTGAAGAGCCTTTGCCTATATGTTGGGGATCGCCAGGCCATGCTGTAATAGAGCTTTGTGATTCCAAGAATAAATAATTGGGCACAAATGGACAGTTTGGCTATGAGTGAGTGATAAATAAGTGAGGGATAAAATAAGGACCAATTGAGCAGTTTGGCTATGAGTGAGGGATAAAATAGTCATCAATAAATGCTGGAGATCAGAGGTGACTACAAGAGTATGCCACCTGCACGGTAGAGCCTGGCAAGCTACCCATGTTGTATTTGATATGCCAAATACCAGTAACAATTATATACCTCATTCCCATGACCTGATGGAATGGTTTGAGGCTCTTTATGTTCCTGGAGCAAGCATATGCCTTGGGCTCTGCTAGCATGAGACAGGACATAATGGAGATGTTACTGGTACCCACTCGAAAAAAATAAATCGATGATGAACGGGAAGACAGTGACAGTGAATTTGTTTAAAACAAAATGCTATGTTTTACAGCCTGAATGAGTGTGGTCTCCTTTTCAGTTAAGACTCTTAAAACATCTTCCATTTTTGGGGGTCACATCTGACAATACTCAGGGGTTACTCCTGGCTCTTTGCTCAGGAATTACTCCTGACGGTGCTCGGGAACCATATGGGATGCCAGGGATCAAACCTGGGTCAGCCACATGCAAGGCAAACGCCCTACCCGCTGTTGAAAGGTCATTATATTCTGTTACAGATGATTTCTGGGAGGTTGGTTGAAGGAACATACACACACATACACACACACACACACACACACACCAATGATTACCACCTATATCTATAACTAAGATTATATTGCTATATTTATTTGTATATATAATATACCAATATATTGGTTAATGCATTGGCATATTTGTTTCCAACATTTTTCCTTATTTAAATAATTTCTAGGGTCAGTCAGATAGTACAGTGGGCAGATGCTTATCTTACATGTGGCTGTCCCAGGTTGAGTACCCAGTACCACATATGGTCTCTCTGAGTTCTGTCAGGAATGATCCTTGAGCACAGAGTCAGGAATAAGTCCTAAGCACTGCAAGATGTGACCCAAAAAGCAAACAAAAGAGTCTGTTTTTTTTTAATTTAGTGAACATTATCCCAGGTGTTCCTCCTATAATTCATCTTTTGAATATCATCCATTTGAGCAACATTTCCTCCTTAATCAAGTATTGGATTTTTGGAAGTAGGTCATGGTTGCCAGGAACTAGCTAAGTCTGGTTAATAAAGTAATGTTTAAACTGAGTAACAAGAGTTTGATGCCAAGTCAGGTGTAATTGGCTTTCTTAGACAGCTCAGAAACTTGTTCCAATAGGAATACCCATGTTAGGAGTGTTCTGAGCAGCAGCAAGAGCTGTCATCTAAGGTTCTCTCTAAAGGATATGTGCATGGGGTCAGTAAAGCTTCTGGAACTGACCTTGGAACTGAACTAAGGTTGTGCCTCTCGAACATTATTGATCACAATCAAGTTCATCCCCTTGAGAAGCCTCTGTTTGCTCATCTTTAATGGGATGTTCATAATGTCCACTTTTTACAGACTGTTATAGGAATCAAATTAAGTCATGGATACAAAAGCTCTTTTGCAAACTCTTAAGCCCTAGACAAATGTAAGTCACTAATATTTAAGTATGTTTGTCAAACTAATCTTGTTTATTTATGGGTATTCTTGTATGCGTTACCTGTGCAGACCCTGTCACTGCATAGATGGCCACTTTATCAAGAACATAAGTGGACAGGGCTATTTGTTTCTCTTCTGCTCTCCTTAAGTCAACACATTTATTCTTGCAAAGTTGCCTTAACCTTAATTGCTTAGTAATTCCCCCTTATTTAAAAGATTTTTGGGGGAGTTCTTGGACCATGTCTAGCAAAGCTCAGGGTTACTCTTGACTCTTGGCTCAGGGACTGCTGCTAGATAGTGCTCAGGAGACTCATGAATCGAACTGAGGATGACAAATATGCAAAGTAAGTTCTCCAAAAATGAGTCACCCACATGTGGGCAAGAGAAATCATAAAATGGCTAAATAAGACACATTTTGAGGGGCCAGAGCAATCGCACATTGTGTAGGACATTTGCCTTGCACACAGCCAACCTGGGTTTGATCCCTGGCATCCATATGGTTCCCTGAGCTCTGGCAGGAGTAATTCCTGAGCCAAGATCCAGGAGTAACCCCTGAGCATCTCTGGGTGTGACCAAAAAATAAAAAGATTTTTTGAATTACCATCACTGGCATTTTTAGCTCCCCACCATCTGGGGAATTAATTTCAATCTAGAGTGTTTATTTTTGGAATTTTAAAAAAATTTGGTTAATTACTTATCTCAAATTCTTTGGAGATTGGAAACTCACAAATGCGTCTTACACAGAACAAGGGAAACTGAGATCTGCAAGGTTTCTCAGGTGTTCCTATGATACCTAAAAAGAGAATAACTTGAAACTATAGTTATCTGTACAAATGGGAGTTAATAACTATACCATCCCAAAAGGGGCTGGATAATGAAATTTTAACTATTAATATATAAAAGGTGCTCAATAAATGTTAACTGTTATTTCTAGTGCTAGTATTAATACAAGCAGTAGAATTTATATACAAAGATACAGTTTCTTGTTATCTTTATTTTGTTAGTCTAGGGATCACACATGACTGGGCGTAGGACCCCAGACCTGAAACATGCAAAACATGTGGCCTACCATACCTGAGTGTATCCCTGGACACTCTCAGTGACTTTTGACACAGGAAAGAAACTTCATTAATAATACACTACTGTTGCTCATTCCTAATACATAGGTAAAAATTAACTATTTGTAATATTTTGGGGGGTCACACCTGGCAATGGTCAGGGGTTTCTCCTGGCTCTGCACTCATGAATCACTCCTGGCGGTGCTCGGGGGACCATATGGGATGCCGGGGATTGAACCCGGGACGAAATGGGCGGGCCGCATGCAAGGCAAACACCCTACCCGCTGGGCTATCGCTCGGGCCCCTATTTGTAATATTTTTATTTGTTTTTATTCATTTAACATGCATTTATTATTTATAATATACCAGGTAGTTGCCATCCACTGAAGACATAGCAGTGAATCAAATAAATGTTGCTCCCAGGCCCATTGAGCTAAATATCTAATGAAGGACACAACAACAAGCAAATGTTTTTTCATTAGGAATAAATATTTTACAAGAACTTGTTTTTAAAGGCAGTCATGAGAAAATTTGATTCTAAGAAATTGTGTAACTGAGAGGATCCAATCTTTGTGTAGATGAATGAAGAATGAGCAAGGAAGTGTCAGGGAAAGTTTCCTTAAGTAAGTGAGTTGAAATTTAAAGAATGAGTGGGATTAATGTGGTAGATGAGAAGCTGATTCTCTGGAAGAAATAATATATGCAAAGCCTGTAGAGAATAAGCCATAGATATATTTGCAGCAGTGATACCAGGGATTAGAGAGAATTAATGCAGGTAGGGCCTGACTGACCATGGTAGGAATTGTGATCTTGAACCTTACAGCAGAAGGAAGCCATTGATTTAAGCAAGAATATAAAATGACCAGAGTTCTGTATTCAAACATCAATTTTACTTGATATAAGGAGATTGAATGGGAACCAAAGTAAATGCAAGGAAGCAGTGTAAGAGGTCTTCTGCAGCCCATTTAAGAACTGATAGTAACTTCAGACAATAGTGGTAAAGCTGAGAAGAAATAAAAAGAATCAAGAATTATTTAAGAGGTTAAATCTACAAGTAATCATGGTGAATGGGAAGGAAGGAGGGAATATTTGTATTTTCAAATTAGTTACCTTTTTAGAGTGAAATTGCAGAAAGGCAAATCTACAAAGAAAAAATAGTCCTCCGATAGGGAAATAAGATAACTAGGGAGGAGCTTTTAGTAGAGTAATTTGGAACGCCTTCATCTTCAGATGACGTTATTTAAGGTCTTACCTGAAGAATAAGAAGGCAACAAGAGAAGAGCCGATAAAGAACATTCTAGAAAGAGGTAACAGCAAGGTCCAAAACTTGGTGTGTTCTAGGATTAGATAAAAGAAAAGGGTAGTTTGAATGATGAGTGAAATACTTGTTGTCTCATATAGGGATGGAAAGGCAGTTCATTAATTGGTCATATTAAAGATTTTAGGATTTTCTTCCTATTCCTTGCAAGCAGGAAGAATGATCTGACTGGTGTTTAAAACACAGCTGAGCTTTAACTACTAAATGCAACTATAGTAGGGAAAAAATGCTATTGTTACAGAGCAGGAGTGGAAAGCATGGAGAGTAGTCAGGTGATAGAAAATAATGAATACGAGTTGTGGTAGTGATTAAGGGGGAATGAGACATAAAGTGAAAATATGCATTTTGTAGATAAATTTAGCTTCATAAATATGCAGTTTTTAGATTTTATTTATTTGTTTATTGTTTTGGGGGCCACATCTGGCAGTGCTCAGGACTTACTCCTCACTCTGCCCTCAGGGGGCACTTCTGGCAGGCTCAGATGACCATATGGGGTGCTGGAGATGGGGACAGTCACATGCAAGGCAACACCCTATCAGCTCTACTACCACTCCAGCCCCAACTGGTCTCATTTAAGATTCAGAGAACCTGTTAAAAGGTGTTAACCTCTTTTAGTTTCAGAGAATGATGACCGAGTGTAATCTACCAATCAAAACAGTTCAGAACAGGTCCAAGTCAACATGAGGCAACAGTTGTCTAAATTCAACATGCACTGATTCTTTTCACTATAGATACCTACTGGAGTTAGTCAGAGACTCAAATCCAGAGTGACTGGAGTCATAGTTTCCCAAGACTAGGGCCACCAGAATTACAAAAAGCCTTGAATGAAGGGAGAATGTTTGAACTAGAGGTTCTTTAAGTTTCTTCCTGGAGCCAAAATAGGAGCTAGTTCAAATCAGGCTAGGCCAGCAATGTGGGATGGAACAGTAAAGGAACCAATTAAAGTTAGAGGGATGGAGAGTTGGCCCCTGTGGCCCAAGTTCTATGTATGATAGCTGATTTGGATATCTGAGATCTGTACATAGAATAGTAAAGAATGTGATTCAAATGATCTTTAGTAGCTCGTGACTTAGATCTGAGGGTTCCTGTCTGGCAGACTTGGTTTGATACAGAGCACAAAACCTTTTGATAACTTTGCCTGGAATATATTTGCCTTCCTGACCCCATTCTGTTTGCTATCTAAACAACATGTTTTACATTAGGAAAAATATTCATAATTCCTTGATAAATTTCTTATCAGTGCTGCTAACTGATAAATCTGCATATTCAGATGTGACCACACATTTTGTATTAACCCTATTAAACATGAAAACACAAATGTGCCCGCTGCATCCTAAATGATGTTATCAAGGTGCATGAAACTACAGAACAATAATCTTCCTCTTGATATGAGTTATATGTGAAGATAAAGAATAAGAAAATCTAAAGTGATAGAAATTACAATGGTAGTAGGGTTGTGATTGACTAAGGGTGGGCATGAAGTGGGCTTATTTGGGCTGGAAATGTTCTATCATGATATAGGTGG
>JAJIBD010009832.1:0-67500 GCA_021461705.1 Cryptotis parvus
GCTTCATCCCCAAGACCACATGATCTGTGAGTGGCAGGAATGAATCCTGAGCACAGAGCCAGGAGTAAGCGCTGACATGGATGTGTGCGTCTCTAAAACAAGGGAAAAGAAATATCCCTTTTAGGTTATTATCTCTAATGATGTTCATCTGTTATATTATTTTTTTAGTTTCCTTTTTTTCCTTCCATTGTTTTGGGACTTCATTCTGTAGTCCTCGGGTGACAGTCAGCCTGCTTCCAGCAGTGCACTGAGAACATCAAATGGTGGATTGATTATGGGACTTCCTCATCCTAGCCCTGCTTAGTAGCCTTTTACTTTCCTTGGCACTCTTTTCCAATCTTTTTTCTTTTGGGTCACACCTGGTAATGCTCAGGGGTTATTCCTGGCTCTGCACTCAGGAATTACTCCTGGCGGTGCTTAGGGAATCCTATGGGATGCCCGGGATCGAACCCCAGTCTGCGCTTACAAGGCAAATGTGCTCCCCACTGTACTGTCCTCCAGCTTCCCCATCCAATTTTTTTTTCCCTCAAATTTTATTACACCACTTTTAGACCTACAATTGCAAGATGCTCATGTAGAGTTTGGGTTTTTACAGTGTTCCAACACCCATCCCTCTACCGAACCCATCTCCCATCACCAATGTCCCCACCTCCCTCCCCGTCCCACACCTCAACCAATTGGCGGGTTCTCTTCCCCCTCAATTTTAAGTCTTAACTTAAAAATGGCCCTCCAGTATGTGCATTGTGTTTATTAGATTGCTGAGAGCGATCCCTACCTTATAATCATTTTTCCTTCCATTTTCCTTGAGGTGGCGAGGGGATGGGACATTGAAGTGCTTAGGGGTTACTCAAGGCTCTGCTCAGAGATCACTCTGGTGGGCTCCAGGGACCATATGCCATGCTGGGGATCAGACTTGGGTGGTAACATGCAACTCACCGCTATTTCTCAGCCCCTCTCTTTTATATTTTAATTAATTAATTAATTAATTAATTTTGCTTTTTTTGGGTCACACCTGGCGACGCTCCAGAATTTACTCTTACTCCTGGCTCTTCGCTCAGGAATTTCTCCTGAGCTCTGGGACCATATGGGATGCCAGGGATCAAACCTGGGTTGGCGCGTGCAAGGCAAACACCCTCCCTGCTGTGCCATTGCTCTGGCCCCTCTCTTCAGATTTTAAGTCATACATTTTTGTTAGTAATTTTTTATGTGTAAAACCTTTTCCAGGAATAGTGAAATACTTTTCTGCAATGGTCATTTGGATATTTATAATGCCCTTTGCGGTGCTGAAGGCATCCAGAGAGAGGCATCTGCCCTGTCTTGTACCAGGACCAGAACCCATTTTTTCCTAAGCGTATGTGACCCATGTGCCAACATTCACCTACATTTTGTGCACACTATGTGTTAGGTTTATAGTCCTAATTTGCATGTGTCATATACAGTGTGTGTTTTATATATAATGTATAGTTTCTAATTTATAATGACTAGGGATGTAAAAACACTACAGAAGAAATTTAAGTGTTCATTTCAAATTTTAGTTTTTGTTTAGTAATGTTTACAATTCTATACATGCATAAATTATTGTAATCACAATCAGGCTCAGGATAAACGAGAAGAAATGTTTTATCTAAATTTTTCCTGGGGCCAGGGGCGGGAGCGATAGCCCAGAGGGCAGGGGCGTTTGCCTTGCACCCGGTTGGCCCATGCTGGCCTGGGTTTGATCCCGGCATCCCATATGGTCCCCGAGCACCGCCAGGAGTGATTCCTGAGTGCAGAGCCAGGAGAAACCCCTGACCCAAAAAAGCAAAATAAATTAACCTTTCCTGGGGCCTGGAGCGGAAGTACAGTGGGTGTGGGGCTTGTCTTGCTCAGCTGACGGGTCTGATCCCGTGATGCGCCACCAGGAGTGATCTTTGAGCATTGCAGGGTATGGGCCCAAACCCCAAAGTAATAAAATATAATAATGTATTTTCCTTTTTCCCTTCCAGGAGGGGCGCATGTGTATGAGCTCAGCGCTGTCCTCATACACAGAGGAGTGAGTGCTTACTCCGGTCACTACATTGCCCACGTGAAAGACCCACAGTCGGGTGAATGGTATAAGTTTAATGATGAAGATATTGAAAAGATGGAGGGAAAAAATTGCAACTGGGGATTGAGGAAGATCTAGGTAAAACCTTTAAGTTGTGAGTGCCCTTTTAAAATATAAATCTTTTTATTGGGATTGTGATAAATTACTAATAGCCAGTGTTCTGTCAGACTGGAATATTTGCATTTACTGAAATGTTTAAATGTTTAAACTAGTTATTTGCTGCAGAGTGGGTTCCATGTCTTGCTTGACTTCAGTGTAGTTTGAAGGCAGATAAGACTTAAATGACGAGATTGTGGCCCGGCTGTGTAGACCACTTGCTTCCCACACAGGAGACCCAAGATTTTCCTGGAAAATGCAAATATAAATGAGTGATCAATAACCAGATTAATTAAGGCAAGGCAAGGAAAGTATGAGTAGGTTTTATTTTATTTATTTATTTATTTATTTTTTGCTTTTTTTGGTTCACACCCGGCAATGCTCAGGGGCTACTCCTGGCTCTGCCTGAGGAATTACTCCTGGCGGTGCTCGGGGGACCATATGGGATGCTGGGGATCGAACCCAGGCCAGCCCAGGCCGGCTGCGTGCAAGGCAAACACCCTACCCTCTGGGCTATCGCTCCAGCCCAGTATGAGTAGTTTTAAGCTCAAAATAATAGCTGATTTTGGGGCTGGAGTGATAGTCCAGCAGGTACGGCGCTTGCCTGGCATGTGGCCAACCCAGGTTCGATCCCTGGCATCCCATAGGGTCTCCCGAGTACTGCCAGGAGTAATTCCTGAGCGCAGGAGCCAGGAGTAACCCCCCTGAACGTTGCAGGATGTGACCCCAAAAAAAAAAAAAACAGCTGACTTGGGATGTGTAGTTTTCTGCCTGGTTCAGGATATCTGGTGTGGGAAAGTACGTGGTGTAGGGTGCTCCGTTCGCTCCGTTAGAGACCTTTCCTCGGTGTGTGAGCAGACTCTGTCAGGCGGAAGCTGCTTGTCATTGTAGTCGTGAGCTGTGCCACAGTTTTGGAATACACTGTGTGAGAGTGAGGCTCCCAGCACCCCAGTTTTCCTGGCCCAGCAAACCCATTTTATTCCCTAAGTGAGTAAACAGGTTTTCCCATTCTGCATCCATGCTGTCTTCTCCCTCCTTGCCCCTCTCCGCCCTTCCCTCCCTGCTCCCCTGTCTGTCCTGTTAAATTCGGTTGTGGGTCAGGCGGGGGTCTCCATGGAGCAGGAAGGTGTCTCCTACCACTGTTCTGGTGTTTACTTTTTTTTTTTTTTTTTGGGTCACACCCGGCAATGCTCAGGGGTTTCTCCTGGCTCTGCACTCAGGAATCACTCCTGGCGGTGCTCGGGGACCATATGGGATGCTGGGGATAGAACCCAGGCCGGCATGGGCCGGCCGGCGGCAAGGCAAACGCCCTACCCGCTGGGCTATCGCTCCGGTCCTGGTTTTTTTGCTTTTTCTTTGGATAGTTTGAAATTATTTTAAATGTTTTTACAGGGTTTTTATTTTTTTTAGTTTTTGCTTTTTATTTATTTTTAATTTTATTATGCCACCATGAGATAAACAATTACAGAACTTTTCATGATTGGGTTTCTCTCCCTTTTTTGCACTTTTTTGGGTCAGTGATGCTCAGGTACTTGGTCTTGCTCAACATTCAGGAATTACTCCTTGCAGTGCTTTGGGAACCATATGGGATGCTGGGGATTGAACCTGGGTCAGCCGCATGAAAGGCAAATGCCCTTACCACTGTACTATTCACTCTGGCCCCCATGATTGGTTTTCATACATTGTTCCAGCACCCATCCCTCCACCTTGCATCCTTCCTAACAGTGATGCACCTGATCAAACCCAAGTTCGATCCCGGCATCCCATTATTGTCTCTCAAACACTGCCTCGAGTAATTCCAGAGTGCAGAGCCAGGAGTAACATCTGAGCATTACTGGGTATGACCGAAAAAGCCCCCTCAAAAAGTACTTTTAATATTCTTTATTTTAAGGTACTTTAAAAAATTTTAGTGGGGGCAGGGTGTCCCGATCTTTTTTTTTTCCCCAGATTCTTTCTACCCCTTCTTCCCTCACTTTCCTCTGTGGCAGCCGCCTCCTCCTCCTCTTCTGTTACCATTTCCATAACATTTTTCAAAGAAATTGACCAAACACTTCTGAAATTCGTATTCAACAGTAAAGCCTCATGAATGGGCAAAGAAGTCTTTGGGGCAAAGGAGATGGGAGGCATCACCTTCCCCAATGTCAAACTGTACTATAAAGCAATAGTGATTAAAACAGCATGGTGTTGGGCCGGAGTTAGCACAGTGGGAAGGGTGTGTTTGCCTTGCATGTGTCTGACCTGGGTTCAATCCGCAGCATCGCATTTGGTTCCCGAGCACTGCCAGGAGTTATTCCTACGTACAGAGCCAGGAGTAACTCTCTGATCACCACTAGGCTAAATAAATAAATGAATAAATAAAATAAGTAAATAAATAAATAAATAGATGGACAGAGTGTTGGAGTAAAAACAGTTGTGGACTGTCGAGTTGAATATCCTGACACACATGCTCCACCCCCTCCATCCCCGCCGCCGGCCGGTAACCGGGCCGGGCCGCGGCAGCGCCCACCCGCGGGCTCGCCCGCCCCACATACATGATCATTTAATCTTTGATAAAGGAGTAAACAATGCGGAAGTAGAACAAGGAAAGCTTCAATAAGTGGTGCTGGAAAAACTGGGGTAGCTACATGTAAAAAAAATGAACTCAGACCATTTATTTTGCAATTTAACCCGATTAGTAAAATAGTCAATTTTTTTCCATATTTGTCTCTAGTGAAAAAATGGTGCTTTTCTTTTTTCTAATGATTAAATATGGATAGTAAGCTTGTATGGTTGTGAAGACCTGAATAATTCTATGTTGTATTTTTTGTTTGTTTTAGATCCACCTTCAAGTATCTTGAATTGTGTTTTAATAATTGTTTTCTGTGACCTCTCGTTTCCCTTTCACTGAAACACAATGAGTAATAAATTATAGGTATTCTAATCTAGTCATTTTATTTCTGTACTTCAGCAGAGCCTTCTAAATCCCAGACACGAAAACCCAAGTGCGGCAAAGGATCTCATTGTTCACGAAATGCTTACATGTTGGTTTATAGACTACAATCTCAAGAGAAAATCAGCACAACTGTTCAGGTACCAGGTGAGCAATTTCAGCCTTACACCTTTCAACCTGGCAAGTATTTCATAGTAGTGTACTGTCAGAAGTTGACAGGAACAGATTCTTTTTATTTATTGTGATAGGCTACATTAATGAAAGAAGACACTGGATTAATTTTATGTTAAAGTAGTTTTTAATGGGGCCAGAGCGATAGTCAGCAGGTAGGGCATTTGCCTTGCTCGTACCTGACCCATGTTCAATCCCTGGCATCCCATATGGTCCCCTGAGCACTACCAGGAGTAATTTCTGAGTGCAGAGCCAGGAGTAACCCCTGAGAATTGCTGGGTGGGACTCAAAAAGCCAAAAAATTTTACTTTTTAATACTATGTATTTTAAGGTCTTTTTTTTTTTCCTGTGGAAAAGGTGTCCCTGATTAGTGCTTCTTTCTGCCTCTATAGCTCAGAGGTCAGTCTTGGCAGGGTTCACGGGGACCTGTAAAGTCTTTTTTTTTTTTTTTTTTTAAAGTGAGGAAACCTTGTGTTCTACTGATCAGAACTGTTTGACTTTACATTTAACTTATGGTTCTGGGGATTGAAATTTTGATGTATCCGATTTTCACTTTGGATGTTTCCAAATTTCTCTGGGTCTTTTATTGTGAATGAAAGGAGACACTGCAGCCTGTTTTGAGTCAGTTTTTAATAAATACTAATGCACTGTACTACCATCGATTAATAAAAGATTTTAGGCCACACCTGCAGGTGAATAGCCATTTGGTGGGTCTGTTTAACTGATGCCTTGACGTTCCCTGAGAGCAATATTGTGGAAATGTTGAATTCATTATTTTTGTGGCTTTCTTGAGTTTTTTCTTCTGCTCTAGGTTGGAGATACTGAACAGAAAGAGACCATAGGAGGAAGTGCTTTTTTTTTTTTTTTTTTTTTTTTGCTTTTTTTGGGTCACACCTGGCAAAGCTCAGGGGTTACTTCTGGCTCTGTACTCAGGAATTACTCCTGGCGGTGCTCAGGGGACCATATGTGATGCCGGCTATCGAACTCGGGTCGGCTGCATGCAAGGCAAACACCCTACCCACTGGACTATCTAAAATCTAGCTATATTTTAAATAGTAATTATGTGGGATTTCTTTTCCCTTGAAAACATGCCATAGGTCTTTGTCTTTCTATTTGAATAGCTTTCCTTCAAGAGCTGGTGGACCGAGATAATTCTAAATTCGAAGAGTGGTGTGTTGAGATGGCTGAGATGCGTAAGCAAAGTGTGGATAAAGGAAAAGCAAAGCATGAAGAGGTTAAGGAGCTGTACCAAAGGTTACCTGCTGGAGCTGGTCTGTAAGACATTCTGGGACAGCGTTGTTGCGTTCATTGCCTGTTTAATGTTCACAAACACGGTGGCCGTTCCCTGCCCATTCCTACAGCCTGCTGATGGCAGCCTGTGCACTGTACAATCCTAAAGCAGCAATAATTTGACATGGAGCATTCCATGCAGTTTGTTTTATGTACTTTTAAAAATTAGGAGGCTGTTAGTTTGATCAGCACTCTGTATTTTCTTTTTGGTTGGGGAGGGCTTCATACCTGGGACTACTCAGGAGTTAACTTCTGGCGGGGCCCGGGATCATATGGGATTGAACCTGGGCTGGCCACATGCAATGCAAGTGTACTACCTGCTGTATTAATGCCCGTTACTGTTTTTCTGTTTTGTTTTGTTTTGTTTTATTCTTCACTTGTTTTTGTTCTGTTTGGTTTGGGTTTTGCACCACACTTGTCTGTGCTCAGGGCTTATTCCTCTCAGGCTTTAGGGTGCCAGTGTCATAATCTGTTATCAGCCATGTGCAAGGAAGCACCTTATGTACTGTACTGTCTCTGGTCTGAACTTACTATCCGCCATTAATATATTTTAAAAAGGGTCTGTTCAGCTAAAATAAGCCTTCCTGAAATAGGAAGCTTTGATCCACTTAATCAGATTGCATTAGATGACCTCTAAGTAATCTTGAATTATCTCAAGGTAAAATGTTTCAAATATTTTCCATGTTCTGTCTTTCTAGACTTCCGAAATGAAATTGCAGCATTGGAGCTGGGGAGCCATAGTACAGTGGGTCGAGCAAGCGCTGATCCGGGTTTGATCCCTGGCTTCAGGTCTCCCTGAGCGCTGCCAGGAGTGATTCCTGAGTGCAGTCATGGGTAACCCCTGAGCATCACCGGGTGTGATCCAAAAAGCAAAGAAACAGCAGGCACTTAAACATTAAAGTTGTTGAATGAAAATGTACTCTTCTCTATGGCATCAACACTTGCATTTTCAGTGTCAAATGCTGAGCTTTTTCTTTTTTGCCTGTACTTGGATGAATATACTCCTTCACTCCTGTGAGCACCTATGTCTTTAGTGAACTGTTCGGTAATGTGGTTCATGAGCAGTAGACAGTGTGTTTGAGAACCAGTCTCCGGCTGCAGAGCTTTCTGTAATGTGTGGTGCACTACCAGTCTAATCAGTCTGAACAATTGAGATTTGTTCCTGGTGTTCTCAAGGAAGCTCTGAGTGTAACTTTGCATAGTGAGATCAAAAATGGAAAGTGACCTCTGTGGCTCTTTGTTGCTCTTTCCCCCAAGAACCCCTTGCATTCTAAAACTGATACTCCCAAACTGGAAAACTGAGTTCTTGAGATTAGAAGCCTAGTCTTTTTCTTCACGTAGGACTAAATCATATATTCTACTATAGTCTTTCGTATTTCTACCCTAGATTGAAATTCTTGAAATTCTGGTGTTACACAAAACCAGTGGTTCACTAGAGATTTTTTTTGTATGTTTTCTCCCACTCGGACGTTTTTTTTTAATTGCTTTTTGGGTCACACCGTATGGGATGCTGGGGATCGAACCGGGTAGACTGTGTGCAAGGCACTGGACTATCACCCGGCCCCTAGAAAGTATTTTGATCTGATTGTTTTTTTTTTTTTTTTTTTGGTCACACCTGGCAATGCTCAGGGGTTTCTCCTGGCTCTGGAATCACTCCTGGCGGTGCTCGGGGAACCATATGGGATGCCAGGGATCGGCCCGGGCGGCATGGGCCAGCTACGTGCAAGGCAAGCGCCCTACCGGCTGGGCTATCGTTCTGGCCCCAATCATACTGTTTTTGCTGGGACATGCTACAACCATTTTTTTTTTTAATCAAAATCTCTTATTTAATTTTTTTTTTTCTTTTGGGTCACGCCTGGCGATGCGCAGGAATTTCTTCTGGCTCTGCACTCAGTAATTACTCTTGGCAGTGCTGGGGACGGTATGGTCCGGGAATGAACCCGGGTTGACGGTGTATAAGGCAAATGCCCTCCTCCCTGTGGACTATCACTTTGGCCTCAATATGTTGAATCTCTTAAGTTTTCCTCTTTTATATTTGGTATGAATATCTCTTTAACTTTTCTATATTTCTTTTCTTCCAAAAAGCTCAAAATGCTTCATATATCTTTTATATTCAGCAACATACCCTTGAGGTAGGTAGGAGGTATTACTACCTTCATTTTACAATAAAAGATAGAAGCTTAGAGAGTTGGAGTGACTTGCTCAAGTTTTGTTTCTTTTTTGCAGAACTTAAATTATTAGACCTTGCTTTCAAGTTCCAGTGCCTACCAATCAGTGTCATTTAATGATACACAGTTACTGTAGAAAGAAGGATTCTATCTTTTGAAAATTTGTTTTATAAAAATTGAAAACTTCTGAATTAGTTTTCTAAATCCATAACCTCTGGGCAGTATAAGATTTGTCAAGTTGGACTATGATTTAAATTGTCTATCCCTCAGCTCTAGAAGAATTATATAAATTCAGCCTCTATGTTTTCTTCTACCCTGGAAATCGTAATTAAAGCTGCCCTTCATCTTTAATCAGCAAAGTTTGAAGGACTCCAACCATTTGTTTTTCCAAATTAAAAGTCATTATAACATCATGTTTGGTTCTGTGCATCTTCAAAATTGATAATAATTCAGTTTCATACACTTCATAGTTTTTTTAATAGCTTTTTTTGAAATACATATGTGATGGATTTGTCTGGAGAAAGTGCCCTTTAATTGATCAGTGTTTCATTTTGTTTTGGGGCTACATAAAGTAGTGCTCTGGGCTTATTCTTGGCAGTGTGTTCAAGAATCACTCCTGGAGGGACTCAGGGCACCTCTGGGGGTGGGTGCTTGGGATGGAACCCAGGCCGGCTGTGTGCAGTGCACATGCCCGACCTGCTCGATTGTCTCTGACCTCTAATAGATAGCAGTTTTATCTTAGTGGAAGGAAAACTCAAATAGCCTTGTGAAAGTGCAGCTGAATTAATTTCTTGGAATTCCATCTGGCTTTCATTGTAATTTTCCATTTCTATCACATACAGCAGGAGTGTATATGAGAAATATTTATGAAATACATGTAGTTGGGAATGGAGTTATTGGGCACCAACATAGAGATGGCATGGTCAGATGTCTGTTTTCTCCCTCTCTCCCTCTCTCCATCTCTCCCTCTCTTTCTCTTTCTCTTCCTCTCTCCCTCTCCCTCACCCCCTCCCTCGATAGCTCTTTGGTAGAATGTGGCTGGTAATATCAGCCCTTTGCCTGTGGCACACTGCAGGCTGGTCCCCATTGTGTGCAGCTAATTGCTAGAAGTGTTGGTCGTGAAATGGAGCATTGTTTGGACTTCCTGGAGCAGTGCTGCTTCTGTGTCTTTTAACTGTGAACAAGTGCTGCATTGTCTTTTAAGGAAAATAATTAGATTACCTCATCATAAACTGTGGAAATACATAAATACATGCATTCTTTTCCTTGTTTTCTTCAGAGCCCTATGAATTTGTTTCCCTGGAGTGGCTTCAAAAGTGGTTGGATGAGTCCACGCCGACCAAACCCATTGATAATCATGCCTGCCTGTGTTCCCATGACAAGCTCCATCCTGACAAAATATCAATTATGAAGAGAATATCTGAGTATGCAGCAGATATTTTCTACAGTAGATATGGAGGGGGACCAAGATTAACTGGTAAATCTAAGAAGTCTTTGCATTGACAAATTGATATTTATTTTTGTTATTTGCTTTTTGGGGTCACAACCTGTGATTCTCAGAGGATATTCCTATTTGCTTAGAAATTACTCCTGGCAGTGCTCGGGGGACCTTAAGGGATGCTGAGAATCGAACCCGGGTTGGCTGCGTGTGAGGCAAACACCCTCTGTGCTATCGCTCTGGCCCAAGATTGATACATTCATTCATTCACTTATCTATTCAATTATTTATTTATTTTCTTGTTTGTTTATTATTGATTGATTTGATTGATTGCTTTTTTTGGGTCACACCCAGCCATGCTCAGGGGTTACTCCTGGCTCTTGACTCTTTGCTTAGGAGTTACTCCTGGTGGTACTCAGGGAACCATATTGGTGCCAGATTTTGAACCATGGTCGGCCGCGTGCGGCGCTGTGATATTGCTCCGGCCCCACCAAGATCGATACTTTTAGATGCTTGGTTTTGAGATCAGATTTGCTGATGGTAAAGGAACACTTTAGCATTTCTATATCTAGATAATATTCATAGTATGTGTTCTGAGAAATATGGATAATAGCCATCGTTTATTGCCTCTGAAATAGTTTGCTGTTTAATAAGGTACCTATAGGTGATATTTTTTTCTTTTTTGGGTCGCACTCGGCGATGCTCAGGGGTTACTCCTGGCTCTGCACTTCGGGAATTACTCCTGGCAGTGCTCAGGGGACCATATGGGATGCTGTGGATCGAACCCCCGGCCCGGCACAGGCCAGCCGTGTACAAAGCAAACTTCCTACCCGCTGGGCTATAGCTCCAGCCCCTTTTTATTGTTTTTTAATCAGTAAACTCAGCCGGAAGATGTTTAACTCACATTTCTTGTGATTCCTAGATTGAGTTTAAGTTCTTGAATTGTTTTTTTTTCTGTTTGAAGTGTTCCCATATTTGATAACCTACCTGGCGCCCTTGAGCAGTTAACAATACTGCTTTTACTGTTGTTATCAGACTTTATGCATTCCCCACTCAGTTACTACAGTCCTAGAAACTTTGCACCTTAACATTATAAAAAAATCATCATTTATCGAAGAGAAACTTTATAAAACTTGATCTCTGCAGTCCTTATACAAATATCAGTGTTGGTGTCTTGAACAATATACCAATTTGCTTTCTTGGACTTAGTTTAGAACTCTGTTTTGGCAGTGCTCTCCTCGGTTCTGGAAAGTGATGAATGAAGTGACTATGTTTTTGTTCTCCCCTTCCTCTAGTGAAAGCCCTCTGTAAGGAATGCGTGGTGGAGCGGTGTCGTGTGTTGCGGCTGAAGAACCAACTCAATGAAGATTATAAGACTGTCAGTAATCTGTTAAAAACGACAGTAAAGGGGTATGCTACAGTGCTTATTGCTTATGAAAGTTTTTTATATATCAAAGCAACTTATAGATAAGGAAATTTGATTTGTAAATTTGAAATTATAGATAAGGAAATTTAATTTGTATATTTGTGAATGATGCAATCATTAATTTTTATGACTGTTACTGAAATTTGTTTGTCTCTAGCACATATACATCCAATTTTGTGACAGTTTTCTTGTCTCCCAGATAATACAAGCAGATCCATGCATCTTGTCTAAGCGCAGGCAGAGTATGGGCCAAATCAATAGGAAGGAATTTCAGAAAACTTTGTTATTAGCACTTTATAGGACCGTGTTAACAAATGGTAAATATTGGCACAAACTTGTCAGAAAATCCAGGTCATTTGGAGTATTTCCAGTCCTCCATTGCATATTCTGGGCTCAGGAAACAATAGAATTAGTTAATTAGTGGCTATTAGTATATCTTGTGTTTATGTTGTATTCTTTCCAAACAAATACTAAAGTGGTTCACTTTATTTGGTCATTTCATAACCTATTGATATGCTAATTGTGTTGTGTATGTAAGGCCCAGATGCGGAGTTCTTCTATGTGTATGAACTTACACTCCTCTCTGTATAGTTGTGAATGGTAATCAGGTGCAGAATGTGGCCATTCAGAAGCATGATTGTCATGAATGTAAAGGAGGGTTAGGAAAAGCAGGAAATGATTTGAGATGGCAACAGGCTATTTAAACCTTCAGTTCAATAAGGAAGAGTAGAAATTGCTAATCGAGTAATTCTTCCCGGAGTTTGGAGGAGGGTAGGGCCACACCCTGTGGTGCTTTTCAACTTGGAGGTCTCATTACTGATGGTGCTAGGGGACCATATGCTCATCCAGGACTAAACCCTGACTGGCCATATGCACAGCAAGCCCCTTAATTCTTATCATACCTCCCTGATCACTGTCGGGAATAAATTTGTATTATTTCTTGATTTTGGGGCCATACTCAGTTGTGCTCAAGGTTTGCTGCAGCTTCTGAAACAGTGAAAAAGTGGGGGAGGAGAACTGAACCTAGGTCAGCCACATTTGAGACAAGTGTCCCACCCCTGATCCTAGGAAGGGAATTGTTTTTCTTTTGCACGACTCAGGGGTTACTCCTGTCTTTGCTCAGGAATTGCTCCTGGCAGTACTTAAGGGATTCTGCGGAATTGAACCCTGGTCGGTCATGTGCAAGTCAAACACCCTACCCGCTGTGCTGTCGCCTCCAGCCCTGAAAGTGAATTTTTAAAAATGATATGTGTAACACTTTAATTTTCATTTTTACCTTGGGTAGCAGTTCCCGAATAATACTTGCATGGTTTAACTCTCTGTCCCACAGCAATGACGGGTTTTGGGTGGGGAAATCCTCCTTGAGGAGTTGGCGCCAGCTCGCTCTTGAGCAGCTTGACGAACAAGATGGTGACGCTGACCAGAACAATGGGAAAATGAACGGTGATTCCTTGAGTAAAGGTACTGTTTAAGCCCAGGTGCAGGTGTGCCCCACGGGATTTCTCCCCTTGTCTTTTCTCAGACAGTTCCTATTCAGCCTAAAAAAAGTTTTAGAAGTGCCCCAGAGCAAATTAAAACAAATTAGTATATTTTTTGAATTTTTTGAAATTGCACCCAGAGCTCAACAACTTGCATTAGAAATTCCTTTCTTTTTTAGAATACTTTGGCATTAGGATCAACTGATAATCATACTCAAACAAGAATGGATTTATTTTCTTTTTCTTTTTTTTGGTCACACCCGACAATGCTCAAGGGTTACTCCTGGCTCTGCACTCAGAAATTATTCCTGGCAGTGTTCGGGACCATATGGGAATACAGAGATCAAACCCAAGTTGGCTGTGTGCAAGGCAAATACCTCCACACTGTACTATAGCTTCAGTCCCCAAGACATTGAATTTTTTGTTTAAGTCTTATTATTTATTGATTAATTTTTTTTTCCTTTTTTGGGTCACACCCAGCAATGGTCAGGGGCTTCTCCTGGCTCTGTACTCACTCTTGGCAGTGCTTGGGGGACCATATGGGATGCTGGGGAATCAAATCCGGGTTGGCTGCATGCAAGGCAAATGCCCTACCCTCTGGACTGTCCCTCCAACTCCAAGACATTGTGGTTTTTTTTTTTTTTTTTTTTTTTTGCTTTGCTTTTTTGGGTCATACCCGGTGATGCTAAGGGGTTACTCCTGGCTCTTCGCTCAAGAACTACTGGCGGTGCTCGGGGGACCATATGGGGTGCCGGGGATCGAACCTATCTTCTGTGCTAACGCACTGGCCCCAAGACATTGATTTTTTTTTTTTTTTTTTTTTTTTGCTTTTTTTGGTCACACCCAGCAATGCTCAGGGGTTTCTCCTTTCTCTGCACTCAGGAATTACTCCTTGTAGTGCTCGGGGACCATATGGGATGCGGGGATGGAAACCAGGCTGGCATGGGCCGGCTGCATGCAAGTCAAATGCCCTACCTGCTGGGCTATCACTCATGCCCCAAGACATTGAATTTTTAATTTTACTTCAGACCACACCAGGCAGTGCTCAGGGCTTATTCCTGGTTCTACTCAGAGATCATTGCTTGAGGTTCTAGGAGATTCATAAGCGATGTCATACTTGTGCTGGGATCCATCTTGAGCAGGACAAGCATTTTGCCTACATGTTTATTATTCAGTTGTGGTATACACAAATTACAGTAATATAGTGAGACAAGTAGGAAAAAGCAGATTCTTTTTGGGGAGTGTCACACCCAGTTATACTCAGGGGTTATTCCTGGCTCTGCACTCAGGAATTACTCCTGGTGGTGCAGGGGTGGGTGCTTTTGATGAAAATATGGGATGCTTGGTATCTAACCTGGGTTGGCCGCATGCAAGGCAAATGCCCTACCCTCTGAGCCCAGAAAAGGCAGATTTAAGATGAGAAATATGAATAGGAAAGTGGGTTCTTAGTATATGTTTGATAGCAAAGGTTAACTGAGCCCTTATTAACTTATTAAACTTTCTGTTCAAATAGAATAGGTACGTGAAAATGCCATGACATACAGGTGATTAACTGGGTTTTTGGCACAGTATTCTTATGACACAGTATTCTGAATACTTTGGAGTTAATGGAACAATTTGAAATTATTTAATTTTTAAGATGGCACATTGTCTTGTATAACTTCTTTGAGAAGTTAATTTGCTGTTCAGGTATTTTACTTTCCTTTTAAGGATAAGAAATAAGACACATCATACCAGAACTGTGTAGGAATCACTGTGTCTTAATTTTAGAATATTTTAATGTGTACTTTGTTCAGAATTGTGCAGAGTAGAATCTTTTACTTTGAACTTTTAATATAGCAGCCTGAGCAGTTATTACCTGGATTCTTTTTGATTAGATGAATCAAAGGAAGAAAGAAAAGAAGAAGAGGAAGAACTAAATTTTAATGAAGACATTTTGTGTCCACATGGTAAGCGTGAATCTTAAGTTGCTAGTCTGACTTAATGATATCCTATATTGTTGCTCATTTGCTTCCTTTGAGTATACTTTGCCCTAATATAGCCCCACCATTGTGATAGCGAATTTCTAAACTAAAGTCTGTTGGTATTGGGGAGCCCAGGTCTTGACAGTGCTCCATTGCCTGGAATCAGCACTCAAAGCCACCGCCAGCTCCATCAGTGGATGGTGGTTTGGTCTTGTCTAATTATTATCATCATTGTTGTTATTACACTGTCTGCGGGGGGTTGCTAGTGACAAGAAGGGCCTCTTATGTGCTCAGCATGCTCTGAGCAAGTTGAACTGAATTGTTTTTGTTTTTTGGGTCACACCGGCGACGCTCAGGGGTTACTCCTGGCTCTGTACTCAGGAATTACTGCTGGCGGTGTTCGGGGGACCATATGGGATGCCAGGGATCGAACCTGGGCTGGCACAGCTCGGCCGCGTGCAAGGCAAACGCCCTACCAGTTGGGCTATCACTCCAGCCCCTGAACTGAATTCTTTTGCGGGTGCAGAGTGCTCTCAGGCCATGCACTTTTGTATCTTTGCTGGGTGCAGAAGCTGTACCACATTCCAAGTGCTCAGGCCATCGTGGGTTACTCCTGGTCTGCACCCTGGAATTAGTGCTGGTGGTGCTAGAGGATGCCATGGATTGAACTTCGTGTCAGTGGCATGCAAGACAAATACCATACCAACTGTACTATTGCTCCGACCCACTGTGCTATCGCAACAACCAACCTGGTGGGGTTTTTTTTCTTTCTTTTTTTGGGGGTTACACCCAGCAATGCTCTGGGGTTGCTTTTTTTATTTCTTCCCATTCTTTTTTATTCCCCGATTTTATTACACCATTTTAGACATACAATTGCAAGAAACTCATGTAGAGTTCTGGTTCCACAGTGTTCCAACAACCATCCCTCCACCCAAACCCATCTCCCATCACCAATGTCCCCACCTCCCTCCCCTCCCACACCCCAACCACTTGGCGGGTTCTGTATGTCTTCTCTCTCCTCTCTATCTCTCCCTCCTGCCAAACTTTCCTGCACATCATGGAATGCAGTGGATTAAAGGACATTACTATTTCCACTACTTTGATGGACCGCTCAGCCACAAGCGGCCCGCGCAACCTGGCCTTGAACTGGTTTGTTCTGTTAATCTGGTCGGGAGGTAGTATCTCAGTGTCCGGACACCGAAGGTGGAGGCTAGTGTGGTGGGCGAGTCTTATCCGGCTGCTTCTGGGACCCCTCCGGGGGGTGATGGGCCCACTCCCACAACCCATCTGTCCTTCCGAGAGCCCCATGGTTAGCTTAGCCTGGGGAAAGCGGAGTTCCAGCATCCCCAGGCGCTCCCGAGGCCCGAATGCTATGACTGGTCGCCCTAGGGGCAGCTCCTGGCGGGGCCAGGAAGGGGGAATGGCCGACCCCTTACTCCCTCTAACGAATTCCCAGCGATTCCTGCTTCTGGGAGCTGCCTACCTGGGCTCGATCAGGGGTTGCTTTTGGCTGTGCACTTAGGAATCACTCCTGGTGGTCCTTTGGACCATTTGGGTTGCTGGGTATGAACCTTGCCCAGGGAAAGAGCCCTACCCACTGTACAGTGGCTCAGGCTCTCCCTCCCCCTATTTTTAAAACTACATACATAGATGTAAAGGAATGTTCGGTGCCTCTAGATGTAGTTGAAATATTCCGAGTTCTTTGTGGCTTAGGTTGAATCACCTTTTTTTTTTTTTTTTTTTTTTTTGCTTTTTTGGGTCACCCGGCAGTGCTCAGGGATAGAACCCGGCCGGCATGGGCCGGCCACGTGCAAGGCAAACGCCCTACCCGCTGGGCTATTGCTCCGGCGCCCGAATCACCATATTTAAATTTAGAAAAGAGGGACTGTAAATGTCTATATGTATAAAGCCAGGAATAGGGGAAATACCTGGAAAGACTGGAGGGTTTGCTTTGAATGCGGGAGCCCAGACTCAGTCCCAGGGTTGATACCGGCTTCACTTCACCTGACTCTTGGAGCACCTCAGTGAGTGGAACACCCCCCCATCCCCAACACACACACACACACACACACACCCCTACCCACTCACTCACTCACCCACCCACTCACCCACTGCTCTTCCACAACAGTAAACTCTCAGCCCACATTCCCTAGCAAAAGCTCCTGATCACTGGCAGGAACAGTAAAGCAATTTTAAAAGTTTGAGATATACTTGGGTCTATTGGCCCATCTAACACTCTTTCCTACAGGGTTTTTATTGATGAAGGTTCTCTGATTCCAGTGCTTTTTTTTTTTTTTTTTTTTTTTGGTTTTTGGGTCACACCGGCGACGCTCAGGGGTTACTCCTGGCTCTGCACTCAGGAATCACTCCTGGCGGTGCTCGGGGACCATATGGGATGCCGGGGATCGAACCCAGGCCGGCATGGGCCGGCTGCATGCAAGGCAAAGCGCCCTACCCGCTGGGCTATCGCTCCGGCCCCACCAGTGCTATTATAATGGGTTCCTATGTACACAGTTCCGGCATGCTTGCCTCCATGACCCATCTCCCTCCTCCAAGTAACACTTTTTTAAAAAAAATGTTCTGTTAAACAGGAGAGTTATGCATATCTGAAAATGAAAGGCGACTTGTTTCTCAGGAAGCATGGAACAAGCTGCAGCAGTACTTCCCCAAGGCTCCCGAGTTTCCGAGTCACAAGGAATGCTGTTCGCAGTGCAAGGTGCGGCGCCCGGCACCCCATGAGCCTGCCTCGGCCTCAGGAGAGTCACATTGTGTTTCAGTCGCGAGGCAGGGAGGAGGCAAGTGCTGCGCTGTGGCAGGAGATGTTGATTGCTTCTTTTTGTTTAGATTTTAGAAAGAGAAGGGGAAGAAAATGAAGCCTTACATAAGATGATCGCGAATGAGCAAAAGACATCTCTTCCAAATTTGTTCCAGGACAAAAACAGACCATGTCTCAGCAACTGGCCAGAGGTACAATGATTTCTGCAAAGGGTGTAATTTATCTTATCTTGTAAAAATCCTTGCCAGATTCCTGGTGAATTATTAGAGTGACCCAGAACTTCTCACTTTGTTCCTAATCTGGAACTTTCTCTTGTTTGCTATTTCTTTGTAGTCAAGCATTTTTCTATTTTCAAAATTATATTTTTAGGAAAACCATAGGATTTGGAAAAATATTTTCCCTAAAGGATATAGGTTAAGAGTGCAAAGAGGGGCGGAGCGATAGCCCAGCGGGTAGGGTGTTTTCCTTGAGCGCGGCTGGCCTGCACTGGCCGGGTTTGATCCCCGGCATCCCATATGGTCCCCTGAGCACCGCCAGGAGTAATTCCTGAGTGCAGAGCCAGGAGAAACCCCTGTGCATCGCTGGGTGTGACCCAAAAAGAAAAAGAAAACACAGTGCAAAGAAGAAGCGGTCACTTTGGTTTCTCTCCCCAGGATACTGATGTCCTCTACATCGTGTCGCAGTTCTTTGTAGAAGAATGGAGGAAATTTGTTAGGTATAAACCAAAACTTCTATTTTTCTTTTTTATGTAGTTGATTGTGTAATGTTGAGAATTTTTTGGATTCTTATTTTCATACCCTTCATATAAGGCTTTTTCTAACCGATCCTGAGTACTCTTACGGATCCCTTTGAATTATACCGTAGAGGTGTTTTTAGGCATGCTGAAGTGCATGATTTCATTGATCCACCTTCTCTCATTGGCCTTCTAGAAAACCTACGCGGTGCAGCCCCGTGTCAGCGGTCGGGAACAGTGCTCTCCTGTGTCCACACGGCGGCCTCATGTTCACTTTCACTTCCATGACCAAAGAAGATTCTAAACTGTGAGTTTCTTCCCTTCCTGTGGAATTTCTGTATCTAAGAAGGAAGGTGCTTAGGAATTTTCTCAGATGTTATAAAAATCTGTATGGAGCATCATACTTTAAACTTGTTTCTCAGGGTAAGAGTTATAGTTTGCTGGGTTGGGTGTTTGCCTTGCATGCGATAACCGGCCAGGTTCCATCCCTGGCATCCCATACAATAATCCCCTGAGCACCATCAGGAGTAATTCCTAGTGCAGAGCCAGGAGTGACCCCTGAGCAGCACCGCATGCTATGATCCCTTTCTCTCCCCAAAAAGCCAAAAGGAATGGGGGAGGGAATCTCATTAAAAATGATTGCTTTTTATTTATTTTTTTAAATTTGGATTTTTTGGGTTACAGCATGACTCGGGTTATTCCTGACTCTGCACTCAGGAATTACTCTGGCGGTGCTTGGGGACCATATGGGGTGCCAGGGATGGAACCTGGGTCGGCCGCATCCAAGGCAAGCACCCTACCCGCTGTACTGTCATTTTGGCCCCTATGATTGCTTTTTAAAAAATACAAATTTCTGTTTTGTTTGCTCTTACCAGTCTGAGCACTGTAGGGAGAGCCTGCCTTATTCACCTTATAAATATAACTCCGGCTCATCTAAGCGCTTCGTAGTATTCCTTTCTATAAAAAAAAGCATTTCATCATTGATTACCCTACTACCTTTTAGCTACCTCTTCCTCTAACAGTTGGTTTTGGTGATACTGATTAGATTATGTTCTCTCTGTTTCTGCATGTCTTAATGCATGTTTTGTTCTTTTGCACAGTATAGCTCTCATATGGCCCACCGAGTGGCAGATGATTCAAAAGCTCTTTGTTGTGGACCATATAATTAAAATCACCCGGACTCAAGTTGGAGACGTGAACCCATCAGAGACGCAGTATATATCTGAGCCTAGTAAGTGTTCACATTGCTCTTGAATTGTGAAGTTAATGGTTTTGGGCCACACCCAGCAGTGCAAGGGGTTACTTCTGCCAGGAATTACTTCTCACTGTGCTCCAGGGACCATATAGAGTGCTGGGAATCAAATCCGCGTTGCCTGCCTGTAAGGCAAGTGCCCTACCTGCTGTCTATATTGGTTATTTGAAGGGGAGGAAAGGATATGCTAAAATTGTGTGACTTTCCGAACAAATCCTTCAAAGCCAGAACGTGATCCATAATTATTGTGTTGTGCTGGGGTGGTGGGTCAAGGTCTGGAGTTCCTGCTTTGCACAGAGCAGCACTGAGTAATCGCCATCTCATTTGTTTTTGCAGAAGTGAATTTATTTGCATATAGTAGTAGGTATGCTTTCAGATTTCTGGTTCTGACAACTTTCCGAAATCAGGCACTTCTGTTTTCATTTCTTTAAGAACTCTGTCCAGAATGCCGAGAAGGCCTATTGTGTCAGCAACAGAGGGACCTCCGCGAATACACTCAAGCCACCATCTATGTCCACAAAGTGGTGGATAATAAGAAGGTACTAATTCCTATGTAGCCAAGACAAGGAATGATCAAGCTTCCTTTTATAGGTGTTACTATGGGGGTCACACCTGCCAGTGCCTGACTTATGCCTACTGGGTGGATGGGGGCATGTGATTCCAGGGATCCACCCTGGGCCTTGCACATGTTGGACCGTGCCCTGCGGCTGCACCACACCTCCAGGCCCGGAAGGGTATTTGTGAGTTGCTGTTCACTATGGTTGCTTGGAGGTTTTGACATCAGAATATAAGTGAATTAAGCAATTGTATATGAATAGTTAACATAGTTTAGGGGTTGGTCCTTTACTAATTTCAAACAGAAGTATTTATTGAAGGACAGTGTGTGCTAGGACGAGGCACTGGTCCATAGCATGATAAATGCAGAACAGTTCCTGTCCAGAGGGTGGTATAGAGGCCACAGCAATTGCCTTGCTCCTGGCTAACCCGAGTTTGATCCCTGGCACCCACCTTAAAGTCCCCTACAAACACCAGGAGTGAGCCATAAACTGCTCGGTGTGGCCAACAACAAAAGGATATCTAGTGAAAAACACCAAGATAAGTTCATAAATAGATTTCATGCAGGAAGTCGTGTGTTCTGGTTTGCTTTCAGTTTGGGGGTCACATCTGGCTTTGCTGAAGGACAGCTTTGTGCTACATATTGTACCTGTGTCTCATTCACTACCCATTGAGCTTTCTCTCTGGCACTGTAAGGCAGGGGAGTGTTTTGATGGACAAGTAGTGGGGTAAGGTGAAAAGAGAATTGATAACAGTGCGTGAAGAAAAGGGACAGACCTTGTGATTTGGGTTCCCCAGCCAGGTCCAACATGTGCCCCCACACCAAGAAGTTCTTCTGCAGGATGCTTCAGAATCAGCCCACTCTGATAGGGTGTTGGGTTCAGCAAGTAGGTGCTCAGTCCTCTGGCTCTCCTGTCAATTCAGATTGGGACAGCATGTCTCTAGGTGGACCCCGGGCTGCAGCTGGACTTAATGAACAGATTATATACTGAGTTTGCCACAAATTCTTGACCTTGTTTCTGGTGCATGCCCCAAACCCAGGGTGGACCCCAAAAAGCAAAATAAATAAGTAAAACTGCTTTAGGAATCAGATGGGCACAAAATAACATGAAATATTCAGGAGTTTGTTTGTTGACAACTAAGTGAGAAGTACATTCTGGTCATTCAGATGACTATGCTTTTTCATGTACTTCCTTGTTTTGATTTGTTTTGTTTTGTTTTGCGTCACCCTCAGCAATGCTCAAGGGTTACTCCTGGCTCTGCACTCAGGAATTACTCCTGGCATAGCTCAGGGGACCATATGGGATGCTGGGGATCGAACCCGGGCCGGCACAGGCCAGCCGCGTGCAAGGCAAACACCCGACCCGCTGGACTATCGCTCTGGCCCCAATATCCAGGTTTTGAGAGGGGTATTTTATTTTCCCGATTTAATTTAATTTTATTATCTCCTCCCCCCAAAAAATATTATTACACCACTTTAGACACACAATTGAAAGATGCTCATGCAGAGTTTTGGTTCCACAGTGTCCCAACACCCATCCCTCCACCCAAACCCATCTCCCATCCCCAATGTCCCCACCTCCCTCCCCCTCCCACACCCCAACCACCTGGCGGGTTCCGCACGTCATCTCCCTCCTCCCCATCTCTCCCTCCCGCCAAACCCTTCCGCTCCTCTTGGAATGCAGTGCATCAAAAGACATTACTGCCTCCACCACTTTAATGGACTGCGCGGCCGCAAGCGGCCGCACAACCTGGGCTCCGAACTGGTTTTGCTCTGTTAATCTGGTCATGAGTCTGTTTCCCAGCGTCCGGACAGCAAAATTGTGGCTAGTGTGATGGGCAAGTCTCATCCGGCTGCCTCCGGGACCCACTTCCCCCCCTCCCCAAGAGGTGACGGGCCCACCCCAAAACCCGTCTGCTGAGAGGGATATTTTACCTGAGCTTTCATGATAAAGACAAAAGGATAGCCTGATAATTAGCTTAGGCCTTTGAGTAAATCAAATGTCCAGATAGTCATGTCCAGTAGAACCTTCAGTATCCTCTGAGTTGCTTTTTACCTTGTGTTATGGTATCTGACAGCATGCCTTGGAGAATGTGCATGGGTGATGAGTGAGGCAAAGATTTTGAAATTGTAAGTCGTAGTTGCACATTGCCACTGGTGCCAAAAGAATAGGCTTCATTGTTTTGGGTTAAAACACTTGCAAAGGGGGCTGGAGCAATAGCACAGCTGGTAGAGCGTTTGCCTTGCTTGGCTGACCGGATTCTGTCCCCTGCATCCTGTATAGTGAAATACAGGATGACCGGATTCTGTCCCCTGCATCCCCAAGCATTGCCAGGTGTAATTCCTGAGTATGGGAGTAACCCCTGAGTAAAGTCGGGTGTGACCCAAAAAAGAAAATAAAAGAATCAATTAAGGTCCTCAAAGAATTTGCAAAAAATTCTTTTGCAAAAAACTTTTTCCCCCCTAGGAGTTTGGAATCACACTATGAAATGCTCAGGGGTTACTTAACTTACTCCTTGCTCTGTACTCAGGAATCACTCCTGGCATGGCTTAGGAGACCATATGGGACACTGGGGATTGAACCCCTGTAAGCCACATTCAAAGCAAATGCCCCACCTGCTGTAATATCCCACCAGCCCTCTCTTCCAAGGAATCTTAGTGACGTGGAACAATGGACCAAATAAAGAACTAAGATTTTTTTTTTTTTTTTTGGCTCCTGGCTCACCACTCAGGAATTACTCCTGGAAGTGCTCAGGGGACCATATGGGATGCTGGGAATTGAACTTTGGTTGGCCCTGTGCAAGGCAACGCCCTACCTGCTGTGCTGTTGCTCCAGCCCCACGAACTAGGAATTTCATTCTAGGTATAGATGTAAAGCAGTGGGGAGTTTGAAATTAGATCATGGTAAAGGGCACAATGTGATTTGGAAAGGTCACCATGGCTATCAGTTACTCAGCTGTTGTGAGGGTGTAGTAGGACCAACTCATTTCAGATCTCTTTGACTCATGATGAGGGTGGGTAAAGTCGACTTGCTTTATTTTTTTTTTTAATTTTTTATTTTACCACCATGAGAACAATATTACAAAGATGTTCATAATTGGGTCTCAGTCATATATTGTTCCAGCACCCATCCCTTCACCAGTGCCCCATTCCCACCACCAATGTCCCCACATTCCCCCTCTCCCAGCTACAGAGCAGGCATTTCTTCCTTTGCTCCCTTTCTCTCTGTCTTTCTCCGTCTCTCCTTCATCTTCCCCAATCCTTATTATGTCATGTGATATAGATTTACAAGGATGTTCATAATTGGGTCTCTACAATACAGTGTTCCAGAATCCATCCCTCCACCAGTGCCAATTCCCACCGCTCAATTCCCAAACACACCCACCCAAACCCTGCCTGCCCTCATTGTAGGCGCATGTTACTTATCTATCTCTTTGTCTATGTCCCTGTATTTCCCAATCTCTCTTCTATTACACTTTATGGCTTTGTCCTATGGATACTAATAATGTATGATGTCTCTATCTGATTATTTAATAGTGAGTTCTAGTGTGACATCATAATTCCTCATTCCCCATAATCTCCAGTTTGATGCAAATAGAATGATTGTTGAAGTGTGCAAGTGAGAAAGATCCTGAGAGGACCTGGTGCTAAAATCCATTGCATCTAAGATTAAACCATGGCGGCAGAGCCACTGCGCACCTGCGCAGCCGGGGATCTGGAGTATCTGTCTTGGCGGCGGTTGGCTGTGGTGGCTGGAGCTCAGGGCCACACCCACTGGGCCCGAAGGCTGGGGATTGAGTGGAGGCCCTCAATCCTTGCTCCGAGTCCAGCAGGCGCAGCCTCCTGCATGGCGGCGGGCCCTAAGAGACTTGCTTTTTTGTGAAGTTTAGTTTTTTTTTTTTTTTTGGTCACACCCATCGTTGCTTAGGGCTTACTCCTGGCCGTGCACTCAGGAACTAATCCTGGCAGTTCTGGGGTACCATATAGGATGCCTGGGATCAAACCCAGGTCAGCGGCATGCAAGGCAAATGCCTTACCGCTGTGCTATCACTCTTGACTCTGTTCAATATATTTTTTGGAGAAGAGTGTTTTTACTGTTTAAGGATGTCTCTTCGTTGCTAATAAAGATTGCTGGACTTTTTTGAGCATGATTCTGTAAAAGACAAGAATATATCTTAATTATTGATAGTTACCAGGCACAGTTGCTGTGAAAAATACCTTATTATGCTCTAAGCATAATTCTACCACACCTCGCGCCTCGGGAAAGCCGCAGAAACCATTACTTTCAAGATCTAGCTGATCACCCATTGGACTAGGTTATCGCTTCATCTTTGGGTTTGGCCACACCTGGTGGTGCTTAGAGGGTTACTCCTGGCTCTGCTTCATGAATCACAGGAATAACTCTTATATGGCTTAGAGAACCATATGGTATGTGCCAGGCAGGCGCCCTACCTGATGTCCTACCTAAGCCCCATAACTTCATCATTTTTGGCGTGGGAGCCGTGTGTGTCTGTCTCAATTTCATCTGTAAAAGCTTCCACTTAGTATCTGCTAAGAACGTGTATGAATTGGTATCTAGTATATTGCTGGGTTGGCCCCAAAACCCCCCAAATAAAAATAAAGTCAGAAGAGCACAAAGAGTCCTTGAGTCCTCTCCGACTCTCCACTGTCCCTCCATAGAACACCTTTCTAATTCTTCCTAGGGCTCGACCTACTTCTCTCTTTTCCTGCTATATTCAGGTCATGAAAGATTCTGCTCCAGAGCTGAATGTGAGCAGCTCGAAACAGAGGAGGATAAAGAAGAAACTAAACCAGATGGAGAGAAGGATCCAGATTTTAATCAGGTAAGTGCTGGAGATGCTTTTTGGTTTATAAGTAAGTAGTGACAGTTAATGTGTTTTAAGGGGCTTTCAGGTTTTTAATTATGGTGTTGAATGACCAGATCAGTAGTCTATTTTCAGTTGCCATCAATCAAGATTTTTTCCCTTGCCTGTTTCTCTGTTTATTCTGTTAGATATAAACCTTCTACCTCCACTCTGATTTTTTTTTTTCTTTTTGGTCCACATCTGACTATACTTAGGGGTTACTCCTGGCTCTGCACTCAGGAATTATTCCTGGCAGTGTTGGGGTGTGTGTGGGGGACCATATGGGCTGCTGGGGATCGAAACTGGGTTGACCACATACAAAGCAAACTCCCTACCTGCTGTGCTATCGCTCCGGCCCCACGACTCAGAATTTGTATGTGTTCATGGTGGTGGTAAGAAACGTCTCTTAGAACAGATTGATTTTATGGTGTTTCTTTGTATGATGTATTTGCTTTGTTTCCTACAAAGTCTGAACACTGTGTTCCAGGACACTCTATTTAGATACTTAAATTCATGGAATTCCTCCTTAAATTAAAGTTTACTTTTAGTTTTCTGAAATGCTGTATATCAAATTATGGTTAGAATTCTCCCTGGAGTAGTCCGTGTGTTACAGTGCCCTTCTACTGTATCTGTCGCAGGCAGATATCTGGGCTGCTGGCCTGTCTGTAACACGTATAATGTTGTTATTGTTTATTTTTTACTGTTAACAAGTAAAGTAACAAGGATAATTCTTTTTTCTTTCTCTCTCCTTCCTTCCTTCTCTCTCTCCCAGCTGATTTCGCTTTTTTTTTTCTTTATGGGTTACACCCAGACTTACTACTGGCAGTGCTAGAGGCGACCATATGGAATGCTGGGCCCAAACCTGGGTCAGCGGTGTACAAGGCAAATGCCCTACCCACTGGACTATCACTCTCTCCCCGATTTTGCTTCTATCCTGGGCATTGTGTATCTCCTGAACCCTGCCAGGACTTATCCCTAAGTGCAGAGTCAAGAGAACATCCTGGACACAGTCAGGTGTGGCCTCAAAACCAAACCAAACCAAAACAGAACAAGAACCCAACAAAATAAATTGAAAGAGGACCAAGGGTTGACTCAATGTGAACAAAATGCCTGGCATGTGTGGCCTTGGGTTTTGATCCTTGATACTGCATGGTCCTACAATACCGTGTGTCCCATAAAATTATTGATGAATGTCAATTAGTTGGGGCGGGCGGTAGCCCAGCGGGTAGGGCGTGGCGCGTATGCACGTGGCAAGCCCTTGCTGGCCTGGGTTCAATCCCTGGCATCCCATATGGTCCTCCGAGCACTGCCAGGAGTAATTCCTGACTGCAGAGCCGGAAAACCCCTGAGCATTGCCGGGCGTGACCCAAAAAAGCAAAAAAAAAAAAAAAGAGAGAGAAAATTTATCAACAAGTATAAGACAGATGAAAGGAATTTCCCATGTAGGGGAAATAGGAATAAGTTGAGGCTTATATTTCTGTAAGCATTGCCAGTCCTTCCCTTCAGGGTTGCCCGGGTATATGCTGTGTCCGAATGCATGCTCTGTCTGGAGGTGATGGGTACTGTCTTTAAATTGGTGTCCTGTTTATTAGAATGGACTTGGCCTTCAAATTTGTCCAGTTACTTTTTGTGTCCTGTCTCCACCTTTTGCAGAGATCTGGGTGACTCTCACAAATAGATGCTTGTGGGTGTTACCCTTTCTGAATTATTTCTTTATGTCTCCCGCACTGTGATGACAGTACCGTATCATAAAGCTTATTATCTACTGCTGGCCTTACAAGATCAATTTCTAGTTCAAGTATGATTCTATTCTTTTATTTCTGCATTTTCAAGTTTGCTTTTCAGCCAGCCATTGACCTTTTTTGGAACTTTCTTTACACTTTGAAATAATTTTGATTGAAGCAGAAAAATAACTTTTCTCAATATCTACTTTGATGCTTTGTGGTTATAACCACAGTATTTTTTTCAGAGTGGACATGGAATTTTTTGGTTGCAGATGACAACAAATTTCATATTTACAAAAATGTTGGAAAATACTGCTTCTCTGCTGTAATTACTTTCTTCATGCTGTATACCTTCTTTTCTTCCTTGTTTGGAAGTTACAATACTCTAGAATGTTTTAAATATTTTTTGTCCAACAACAGCAAAAAAATCAGAGTAGCCTCTTTTGTTTAAGGCTCCCTTTGGGACCTCTTTTTGGAAAAAGTGGATAGTCCTAGAAGGATGACAAGCCTTTCCGAACCTTAGCCATATCAGCATTTCTTTGTAATATGTTTATCTTAAGGCACAGCTTCTGTAATTGCTGCTGTATGAGCATAATAAAAAATTATGCATTTCCATTTGTCCTTAATGGAGATAAACAAATCCCCTTCCTGTTTTCTCTGAACTGCATCAGCCCAGTCCCTTTGACTTTGACCTTATGTACCATTTAGGTTAATAATGCGCCCTGTATTGGACATCACTCAGGTAAATTGAAAGCCTTTTTACAACCAGCTCGCTGGTTTTATACGATTATGTTGGAGTTCAATTTTATGGGTATTTTTGAATAAAAAATTCTGGGAGAAGCTTTTACAGCCATTTTTAAAAAAAAATAAGTCATTAAAAAATGTGCCTTGCTTTATGATTAGGGCTTTGCTTTTGGTTGTTTTCTGCTTCTACAGCAATCGGTTTTGTTTTTATCAACTTAATTTTTTTTTTAAATCCTCATTGTGGAATGGCGTGTTCCGAGACCCTTTCCACATTTGAGGGAGAGGACAGTGCCGCATCAATTCTCTGGGAGACCTTGCCTTCACCTAACTTCATCTGTCAGTCTTGTTTCGAGCAGCGCCTTGAGGGTACACGTGCCTCGGAGTCGGTCTGTCCCCCTGAACAGTGCTCTGGGAACCGCAGCCAGCCTTGGGGTGATGACCTAGATTATTGTTGGTTGGTCGAGTTTCCTATTTATTTTGGACTACACTGGCAGTGCTGGGGTTTTGGCTCTACACATTTCTGTGCTCAAACCTTTTGTACTTGGTGGCTCCCCTAGGGTTAGCTCGTCGGGAACTGGGGGCGTCATTGGAACCGGGGCCTCTTTCATGGCGCATCCTCTTCTCCTGCATTCTTGCTTTGGCCATTACAGATTTATTATCTTTGAAGGAGAAGCCAATTTATGTATTCTGCACACATGCTTGACTACTTTACATACCCTGCAGTACTCAAGGGCTCGATCCTCGGCATCCCATGTGTTCCTCGAGCACCTCCAGGACTAATTCTTTTTTTTTTTTTTTTTTTTTTTTGCTTTTTGGGTTACACCCGGCAATGCTCAGGGGTTTCTCCTGGCTCTGCACTCAGGATTCACTCCTGGCAGTGCTCGGGGGACCATATGGGATGCGGGGATCGAACCCAGGCCGGCATAGGCCGGCCGCATCAACATAACGCCCTACCCGCTGGGCTATCTCTCCGGCCCTCCAGGACTAATTCTTGAGTGCAGAGTCAGGAGTAACCTCTGAACATTGTTGGGTGTTATCCAATAAAGCAAAAAAATAAATTTTTTTTTGTTAGAAAATTTTGTAGGAAAATCTGTTGTTTGAGCATGTTAGAAGCATGCAATTTAGTCCTATTTCTGTTCCTCTGAGTTGATGTGCTTGAGGTACTAATTTTTCTTAAAGTTTTCATCAGTTTATACTATGTTTCTCTAAACATTAGTCGAATTATGAGTCAGATTATTAATTTAGTACTTTTATTCAGTTTATCATGTGGTTTTCTGGCATATCAAGCTTATTCCACTGCTAAATATCCATTTACTCTTTTGTTTTGTGTTTTGGAGCCACCGCCAGTCATTAGTGCTCAGGGCTTACCTACTCATGGCTCTGCACTCAGGTATCAGTCTTGATGGGAGTTTGGGAACCAGACTGCGGTGGTGGGGATTGAACCCAGTGGGGCGTGTGCAAGGCAAGTGCTTTACTCAATATACTACATCTTTGTTCTCAGGTGTGTTTTGTCCTGGAAGTACTCTCCTTGCTGTGTTCACAGGTTCCTGAAAATGTGCTCAGGAGTCATCCCATTGGTTCTGGGGTGCCATATGTGGTGCCAGAGACTACAGACTTGAATGGCAGGTTGAGGGCGGCTCATTAACTTCTGTGGTATCTCTGACCCCTGAATGCGTTACGTATCTGGCCATAGCAAAAGAATCTGACAGGAATTACAAATGGTTATGGGGCAATAATAAATAGGCTCCTTTTAAACTGCCTGTTGAAATATCTTGAGCACGTGTCACACCACGGGAATTTCAGTTCTTTGTTTTGAATCTTCATTATAGAGCAATGGTGGAGCAAAGCGACAAAAAACATCCCATCAGAATTACATTGCCTATCAGAAGCAAGTCATTCGGCCGGAGTATGCGGCATAGGAAAGTCCAGCGGGGAGAAAGCACTTCTGGTTTCCGCTAATCAGACCTTGAAAGAGCTGAAAATCCAGGTGGGGAAATAGGACTTCGTTAAAGTATGTTAGACCTCAGAACTGAGTTTTTCTTTCTGCTTGTTTTAATAAAGCTTTCTTTTTTTTTTTGGGGAGGGGGTCACACCCGACAATGCTCAGGGGTTTCTCCTGGCTCTGCACTCATGAATTACTCCTGGCGGTGCTTGGGCGATTATATGGGATGCGGGGATCGAACCCGGCCGGCACCGCGACAGCTGTGTGTAAGGCAAATGCCCTACCCACTGGGGTATCGCTCTGGCCCGTGCTTTCTTTTAAAAAACTTTAGAACGGTTCATCTTTCTGTGAATATGTTGCTCGATTCATTGTATCTACCAGTAATAAACATTGAGAACCGTCCTTTAATTTTTTCTTAGTCATACTGAAGTAGTCCAGATGGTAGCACACCTATTTGCCGACCTAGAGTTGGCATCCCATATGGTACCCAGAGCAACACCAGGAGCGAAAGCAGTACAGACCCTAGTGTAATTCCTGCACATCGCCAGGTGTGGCCCCAAGACAAAGAAAAGAAAGGCGTTTATTCTATTTTAGGGATAGGTGCTCTTTATTTTTCCATATGATTTTTTTTTCCTCACCATATATTTTGTGACTACACTCTGCATGGCAGAGAGTGACCACACTCTGCATGGCATCACTCTGTGTCACTTTGCAGGAAAGAGCATCTCATGCAAAACATGCCAGACCAGTTGCAAAATATGTCATTCAGGGGCCGAGTGATAGCCCAGCGGCTAGGCGTTTGCCTTGCATGCAGCCGACCGGGCCTGGGTTTGATCCCCGGCATC
Source organism: Cryptotis parvus (assembly GCA_021461705.1). Taxonomy (NCBI): domain Eukaryota; kingdom Metazoa; phylum Chordata; class Mammalia; order Eulipotyphla; family Soricidae; genus Cryptotis; species Cryptotis parvus. The sequence continues at coordinate 30,484 of JAJIBD010009832.1, forward strand.
CCATATGGTCCCCGAGCACCGCCAGGAAGTAATTTCTGAGTTCAGAGCCAGGAGAAACCCTGAGCATTGCCGGGTGTGAACCAAAAAGCAAAAAGAAAATATATGTCATTCAGCTATTTGTATTAGAGTCAATTACCAGAATCTACTGCAAAATTTAAGTTCAAATTTTAGGTTGTTTGTTTCTTTGCTTTTTGGGGTCACACCAGTGATGCCCAGGGGTTACTCTGCTTTGAAACTTACTCCCTTGCGGTGCTCCCGGGGTCCATATGGAATGCTGCGAATTATGTTCGGTCGAGCGCGTGCAAGGCAAATGCCTTTCCCATTGTACTATTGTTCCCAGTCCTCATTTAACTTCTTGGCTAAAAAATGGAATGAGGTAAAAATTCTTTCTTTCCTGTTCTCTCCTCTCACACACCGGTAGTACTTGTTTTCCCAGGCTCTGGTTTGGCTAGAGAACCTCCTGTCTGGGCAGTGTTGACTGGGTTGACCAGAGGAAGGCAATGCCCTTCACCCCCATCTAACCTGATTCTTCTTTTTTATTATAGTGGTGTTTGAGGTCTGAGTTGTATACGTGATTTTTCTGGCTACACCTGGCAATCGGGTTACTCCTGGCGGGTTTGGGACATTTTGGATGCCAGTGATTGAAACCGGATTGGCTGCATACAAGGCAAAATAATCCTTACTACACTTCTCTCCACCCTGCTTCATAGAATTTTCAAGTAGCTTTTAATCTTTTCATATGTTTCCACATTCCTTTTGCTGGTGCTTGTGGGACCACGTGCAAGGGTCAGACCTGAACCTTCTGTTTGCATGCACTCAACCCACTGAGCTATATCTCTGGCCCCCTCCAAATGGTTTTATCTCCTCCCTCGTGATCTCCATCATCCTTCAATATGAAGCATGCTTTGTTTTGCTAATCACTTCAGCAAATGTAAACATGATTTTCTTTTTGCTTCATAAAATTGTTATTAAGGGGCTGGAGCAATAGCCCAGCGGGTAGGCGTTTGCCTTGCGTGGCCGGCCTGTGCTGCCCGGGTTCGATCCCCGGCATCCCATATGGTCATCCGAGCACCACCAGGAGAAACTCCTGAGCACTGCGGGTGTGACCCAAAAAAGCAAAAAAAAATTGTTATTAATACTAATAGACTAATTGACTATACAAATGATAGACCAGTAATGTATCTCAAAACATAGGCAAACAGACTAATAAATTCAAGATGTCTGTGAAAAGATCCGACCCCTAATTTGTTTAAATCACTGTTACAAATCCCAAACATTGACCAGAATTTCCCTCCTTGCCACTTTATTGTGGCATATTTTACTGGTTATGCATTTTTTCTTGATACTGATAGTTATCATTGAAATTGAGGCAAAAATACAGGCTTTCTTTGAGGGTGTTATGTGTTCCAGATTGCCTTGAGAGCAGTATTTCCCTTGGTTGAACCCATGGCTTGGAAAATAAATGTGCTGGCATATCTTGACTCTGTTATTGTACCTTTTACATCTGAGAAATCTTGTTTCTATCACTGGCTTTTCTGCCTGTCAGTGGTAAACCTCGAACATTCAAAACTTTCAAATTGCAAAAAATTCCCTGAGAATAAAGACATTTTTTAAAAGGCTCTTCTGCATTTACTGTGGACTACTATTTTTTGAAGAGTAAATCAAACATCAGAGGGAATAGCTTCAGGAGCCTGTTACCCCTGCCTGCTTCACTGTTGGGTGGTTTTTTTTAATGAAATGCCCTCATATACACACTTCCCCCATTGTTTGCTGTTTTGGGGCCACACCCAGAAATACCCAGGGGTTGCTACTGGCTCTGACTCAGGAATCATTCCCAGTTGCTTTTTTTTTTCCTTGCTCCTCTTGAATCTTTGCAGAGTTCTTTCTCCTGTCTCCCACTCTTTGCTTTGGGGACCACTGTGGTTCAAATAGTCAAAAGATAGCCCAGAAAACCATTTTCCGCTCCCTTTCAGCGGGTGCTTTTTTGAATGCTTCCATCATAGCTGACCTTTTTGCCTAGCTCACTAGAGAACATTGCAGTCTGATGGGTTCGTGATCCTAGGTGGGTGGTGGTGGGTGGATTGTTTAGACAGAACATAAAGCATTTTGATGTGCTTTAGGGTTACTGTATTTCTAAGTTAATAGGTTTGAAAAACTTTTGCATAACTGTAAATGTTGCATAGCTGTAAATGTTTTGTGCGGCTAATCCCCCCTTAGGTGCCTAAAACCCCAGATAAAAAAAATTCATCTACGTAAGATGTATAAATGAAATAGGGTTTATTCATCTCCTTTATAAGAGTGTCAGTGTTTAATCATTATTTAATTTTCCCATAGATAGATGTGGAGTGGGTGGTACTATCTACTGTAGAAAGGGAAAAAGGTTTTGTACAGAACTTAACTGCTTGACAGTTGAATCCCTTTGCTCTCCTTGTTTTATTCCCATTTGTTTCCTGGAGTCACTCATATTTTTGGACTAGCACATTCCTTGTTCTTGTTTCATTCCTTGTCTGGAGTTAAACATACCTGTGTGACACAATTACCACATCCTCCTGCCCTTGATGGGTATCTCTTATGTCCCCCAGACCTCCGTGGCTTTGATTCCTTTATCCATCATCCGCAGCACCAAGTCCATAAAATTTATAGTTGTTAATTTGCATTTAAATGTTGTCACCTGCATTTTTTTTCATTTAAATTTAATGTGATTGTTGATATGAAGGGACTTAAGTCATGTATTTTTTCTTTTTGGCATGCCTGTTCTTTCATTCCCTCAATTTTATTTGTTTTCCTTTTTCTGCTTTCTTTTTTTTTTTTTAATTTTTTATTATACCACCGAGAAACATACAATTACAAAGGTGTTCATAATTGGTTCTTGGTAATACAGTATTCCAGCACCCATCCCTCCACCAGTGCCCCATTTCCACCACCAATGTACCCTCCCCTCCCGTCCCCCACCGCCTTAATAGCAGGTACCCCAGTTTCCTCTTTCTCTCTCTATCTCTCTCTCTGTCTCTGCATCTCTCTCCCTCTTATTTTACATATTGGCTAGCCCTGCAGATATCACTTAAGTCTCTTTGTGTATATTCAGTGGTCACCTGCATTTTTGAAAAGTGCTAAGTTCAAGCATGTCTCTCTCCCCACCCCACCCCCATGATAGTGGTACTTATGTTTACAACTATTTGTCCAGTCATGAAGGGTGCTGCAAAAAACCCTTTCCATTTCGAGTATGTATGGTTTCAGTTAGTAGCATGACAGTGCTCACTAGGGGTTGGCAGCAGTCGCCTCCCCTGTTACGACTTTCTTTGATTCTGTTAGTAACCCAGGCTGGGGGCCTCTGCTGGATGTGTTAAGCTGGTTTGTCCTGCCACTAGCCTTGATTTTTTTTAACTTTTTTGGTCACACCCAGCAAAGCTCAGGGTTACTCCTGTCTCTGCACTGAGAAATTACTCCTGGCAGTGCTCAGGGGACTATATGGGATGCCTGGGATCGAACCCAGGTTGGCTGCGTGCAAGGCAAACGCCCTACCTGCTGGGCTATTGCTCTGGCGCCCTAGCCTTGTTGATTTTTAAATGACCTTTAATCATGACAAATTCATTTTGATTTGGTTTTTTGGGGGCCACATCTGGCTCCACACTCAGGGAGTATTCTTATGCTCAGGGGAGCATATGGAATGCTAGGGATTGAACCCAGGTTGGCTACGGGCAAGGCAAACACCTACTCGCTGTACTGTTGATCTGGGCCCATTGTACTTGGGTTTTTTTTTTTTCATGTTTTGGTTTTTGGGCCATACCCGTTTCAGGGGTTACTCTGGCTTTGTGTTCAGAAATCATTCCTGGCAGGGTTCAGGGGACCATCTGAGATGCCAACCCTGTAAGACTCAAGCACACATCCATGCATGTACACATACTTGTTTCTGTATTTCTATAGCTTGGCTTGGGCCTCACCCAGCGGTGTTTGGAGCTATTTGGTGCGAGGGAATCAGATTTGGATTCCTACATGCAAAGCATATTCCAGCTCTGAACTTGCACCACAATTGGGGTGCTTAAGCCACCCTTTAGGGGCCGGAGCCATAGCACAGCACGTAGGGCATTTGCCTTGCATGTGACCGACCAGTTCAGTCCCTGGCATTTCATCTGGTCCCCCCAACCACTGCCAGGAGTAGCCCCAGTGTTACCCAAAAAGTGAAAAAATAAAAAATATATGGGGCCTGAGCGATAGTCTTGTGGGTAGAACATTTGCCTTGCGCGGCAGACCCAGGTTCAATCCCCAGCCTCCCATATGGTCTCCTGAGTTCAGAGCCAGGAGTAACCCCTGAACCTCATTGGATATGACCCAGGAAGCAAAAAAAATGTCACTCTTTTTGCCTATGAGTTGAATTCCTGAAGGCAAGACTCACATCAAGAATCAAATTTGCTGAGGTCTGAATTACATAATCCAGGCTGCTAGCTAAAGGAAACTAAGCAGATGTGACCATTGAGCTTTGTTGGAAGCCTCAGCAATGATGGCTCTACCAGCTTATACCTGGAGAGCTGAGCCCAGTTCTCTCTCGGCTCCTTTCATTTCCGCATACCTCCACTCCTGAGCATCAGAAAACTGGATCTGTGGGACTCATCGGTTCTGAGTCTGCCACCAGGCCTCAAAGAGCACTGCTGGCAGTACTGGTTTTTTCGCCTCAGTAGGCATGTAACTAGGGGGCTGGCAACAGGCGGTATAATCTCGTGCCGTTTTTCTCAATTAATTTGTGTATTCAAATAGAGCCTGTATGTCAGTTCTTTGCATCACACAAATTTTGTTTCTTTTATATACACACAGATCATGCATGCATTTTCAGTTGCTCCCTTTTGATCAGAACCTGTCAATTGATGGAAAGATTTTAAATGATGATTGTGCCACCCTTGGCACCCTTGGCGTCATTCCTGAGTCTGTCATTTTGTTAAAGGTAGGTAACAGCTTCCTGTTAAGGCAGTTCCTTGAATGTTGTGCAGCATGTACAAGTGTATCAGTTGTGGTTCAGGTTCACCCTGTGAACTCTGTTGTGCTGATGGTAGGGTCCCACTGTGCCACTACAGGATTCTTTGCTAGACTATTGGGGGTCACAACTGTAAAACATTTTTATGATCTCAGCAGCATTCCCAGCATGGCAGGACCATCAGCCTGAGCCTTTTTTTGGTGGTGTTGGGATAACTTGAGCAGTTGGGGACAGTAACTCATCCCATAAAGTAGATGTTGGTGGGGAGGGATCATTGAGTAATTTTTCACCCTAAAGGGGTGGTTTTCCAAAAGGACATTCATCCTTGGGCCGTGGGAAATGATGGCGGTATCACACCTGGTGGTCCCCCTGGGACTGCTGACTCTGTGATCCAGGGTCAAGCTAAATAAGGTTGGAAATCTCCACCGTAAAGCCTTTTTTATAATAAATGGGGTTATAAATAATATCCTTTTTGATATATAAAGTTTGGTCTTGGAAATAATGAGAAATAGGAAGTAGACCCAAATCTACCCTTTACCACCTGCCCCTTCTTAGTTTAAAATTTCCTTTTCTTAAACTATTGCTTCTGTTGGAATTACTTCAGAAATTTTTTTCCCTTAAGTTTAAACCTGTTTGAACTTAAAATGTAAAATGGTTTTACTTGGAAGTTCTGTGCGGGGAGGGAGAGAAATGCGCTCAAGGTATAAATGCAGACTTTCCAGAGTGGAGAGAGTGCAAGAGTCCAGTACACTTCCTGGCCTATGAAAGGAAGCATCACAAGAGGGGAGATGTAGGTGACATGTGTGCCTTATTTAGGAAACCTTTGGACTTGTAAGGAAACAGACTGCATTGGTCAAGTGTTTGTAGTGCAGGGGCCGGAGACAGTGCTACAGTGGGTTGGGTATTTGCCTTGCTTGCGTCCTACCCAAGTTGGATCCTTGGCCTCCCATATGGTCCCCGAGCACCATCAGGAGTGATTCCTTAGTGCCGAGCCAGGAGTAACTCAAGATCTCTGGATGTGACCCCAAAAGCCAAAAATAAATAAAGAAATGGGCCTTTTTGATATTGATAGTAAGGAGCCTCAGAGTTTTTGGTGGAAGGTTGGGTGGAAGACCTCCTCAGGGATTGGGGCTTCAGGACCACCCCTGATGGTGCAGTCTGGACAGTTCAGTACTCAGCCTAGTAATGCAGTGTTGCTCTGTTGGGGGACCATCAGGTGGACCCTTGGCGGTGCTCGCCTCATGGTCCTGGGTATAGAACTTGAGACCTTGGGCATGTTGTGCAACACCAGCAAACTCCCAAAATAGATTTTGCAAACTAATTGGCGTTTATTCAGGTCCATTAAACACAGATCTCTCCGTAGAAGACTCAGGCTGAGTCTCATGCCAGCCTCCACCCTTCTTTCCTTTCTAACTCAGTGCCTCCTTCAGTATCTTAATTCAACATTGATTAAAATTATTTTAGTAATTTTGGCCTATCTAAACATCTCTCTCTCTCTCTCTCTCTCTCTCTCTCTTTCTCTCTCCCCCTCTCCCCCCTCCCCTCTCTTGTCACACCCGGCTTTGCTCAGGTGTTACTCCTGGCCGTGCACTCAGGAACTACTCCTGGCAGTGCTCGGGGGGACCATAAGGGATACTGGGGATCAAACCCATGTTGGGGGCATGCAAGGCAAATGCCCTTGACCTGTTCTATCTCTCCAGCCCCACCCTTTTGTTTGTCTTTTCCACCACACCCGTAAACTCAGGGATCACACCTGGCAGGCTTGGTGGAACCATTTGGGATGCCAGGAATTAAACCTAGGTTGACTGCATGCAAGGCAAATGCTCTCCCCAAAACACTTTCATATCTTAAAAGCCATTTCAGGTTATGAAAAGCCCAAACAGAACATGCAGTTTTGAGGACAGTGTATTTAGCCCCATTGTCCATATGACATGCCTTCGTGACCCCAGACAGTATTGGCAGGCTAGCCCTGGGTTCCCCCTGTGGATTTTGGTTTTTGTTGTGTTCCTTGGTAGCACAGTGGTGTGTCTTGGGCACTACTTCCATACAGTTTCTTGGCATGCCTTCACCTCCTGGCCCACTTCCTTGTGGTTATGAATCGTCTTCTTTGTTTTCTAGGCTGATGAGCCAATTGCAGATTATGCTGCAATGGACGATGTCATGCAAGGTAAGATACTTGTTATGGGAGATTTTGTGCATTTTAGAAAATAGAACTAGGCCAGAGTGATGGTACAGCAGGTAGGACTTTTGCCTTGCACGTGCCCAACCTGGGTTTGATAACCGGCATCCCATATGGTCCCCAAGCATTGCCAGGTTGACCCAAAGAGCAAAATTACCAAAGCCTTGGTGAACAGGATCTCATTTAACTCTACATATGTGTATTATCTGGTTCCAACCCCTGCAAGTCATGAAGTCATGAAATCTCTCACTCACATATGCTTGGCGACTTGGCATTTGCTTTTTTTTTTTTTTTTTTTTCTTTTTTGGGTCACACCCAGCGATGCTCATGGGTTATTCCTGGCTCTGCACTAAGGCATTACTCCTGGCGGTGCTCAGGGACCATATGGGATGCCGGGAATCAAACCCAGGCCGACACAGGCCAGCCACGTGCAAGGCAAACGCCCTACCCACTGGGCTATCTCTCCGGCCCCAGAAACAAATTCTGGAACCTGTAGGTAGGGAAAGGGAGATGCAGGGGAATTGTTTCCTTCGACTGTGCAAGTCAACCGGCCATCTGTAGCGCTTGGCTGTCATGTCACAGAATGTGAGCATGGGTTCAAAGGCCTTGCAGCAAGAGATTGGAAGTAGGAACTCATGGAATTGGGCAGTGTAGGACGCGTGAGAAAACTGGCAGAGAAAAGCGAACATTCATAGCGTCCGTATGAAAATCCATGGGAGTAAAAGTGATAGCACTAAGCATCAGAATTAAACGTAGGATCATATTTCTTAGATGTGATGGAAGCACGGCGGAGGTAGTCTTGTCTACCCTCGTGCTTGGTTACTTAGAGCACTGCTCTTAACCTCTGCATCTCGGACTGGCACCAGTCATGTACTCTTGGTTGAAGACCACTGACTCAAAACACATAGAAGTTCGCAGAATATTTCATGAGCCATTCCTTAGGGGGACAAGGTTGTGCCAGGATAGTATCTTGGTCGGATGATTGCAAAATAAATGCCTTACTATATCTCCAGCTCTTAATTTACCTTTCCTTTGAAAAAGATTTGTTTTATTGAAGTTAAATGCTATCTAGAATTGTGAAATAGCATTGTAATCCTGTTATGAGAGATTAAATACAACTTGAAGAAATGGGTACAAGGTTAAAGAGTTGCTTGTAGAGTGTATGGTGGGTGGAGAGGCACAGATAAGTGTCACCTGGGTTTCTCAAGACCTACCCTGAAAACTTGCCAGGCGTGGATTCCAGTTTCCACCAGTGTCATACCTAGTGGCTATGGCACAAATGAAAGCATGTGGCCTGGGCCAGAGCGATAGCACAGCAGGTAGGGCGTTCGCCTTGCACGCGCCAACCTGGGTTCGATCCCAGGCATCCCATATGGTCCCCCCAGCGTCACCAAGTGTGACCAAAAAGCAAAAAAAAAAAAAAAAACGGGGCCAGAGTGGTATTACAGCAGGCAGGGCTTTTGTTTGCCTTGCATGCCGCCAACCTGGGTTCGATCTCATCCTATAGGGTCCCTAAACACCACCAGGAGTAATTTCTGAGTGCAGAGCCAGGAGTAATTCCTGAGCATTGCTGCATGTGGCTCAAAAAAGCCAAAAAGAAAAGATAAAACAAAGATTATCTTTGATTAACATTAACTTCACAGTTTATCATTATGATAAGGTAGTTAAAAGTTATTTAAAACTGAAGGCATGGCTCTGTCTTTTTAACTCTATTACGACCATATTTTCAATTTGCGATTATTTTTCTTCCCTCAGTGTGTATGCCAGAAGAAGGATTTAAAGGTAAGTAGCATTTGTCATGTTTTGGTCATGAATGTCAGAGTCTTACTGTAATTTTCCATTAGAATGAAGGCTTTGATTTGATTTTAAAGTTTAATTTAATCAGAGTCTCGTGACCATAATTAATTTTGGTTAAATGCATTTTTCATCCAGCCTTGTTCATTTTCAGCACGTCAACCTTAAATAGGGGCTGCCTATGAATGTATCTATCTATCGCCAGCTCTGTTCTGCCCTTATTTTTGGTGGGAGCAGAGGGGAGCTTGGGAGATTAGCTGGTGGCATTCTGAATTGAAACAGAACTGGTTCCGCGATCTGTTCTGAAGAAGGAAATCTGACTTTAGGTAGAGACAACAATGCCATGTGCAATATCTTGGTCACTGTCACTGTGTGGCCCTTTGTTCAGGCAGCAGAGCTGGTTTCTTACCCCTCATAGGAGGACTTTTTTTTTTTTTTTTTTTTTGCTTTTTTTGGGTCACACCTAGCAATGCTTAGGGGTTTCTCCTGGTTTAGTTGTAAGCGTGGAATCAGTCGATTATATTGTTCTCATCCCTGAACATTAAGGAATTGTGCAGTATTCAGTTATTTGAATGTTCTCTGCCTGGTGTGCTCTTGCCATGTGGATCCATGAACCCTTGAAGTCACTCACACTCTTCCTCTGTGTGTGCTTCCTTTCCCAGGTACTGGCCTCCTTGGACATTAGTCTTTGAACACTTGCTGACTGATAAGAAATGACCACAAGGGAAGAGTTTAACATGTTTTAGGGCATTAAAGAAAAGTGGATTTAAGGAGTAAACCGTTCCTTGACTCTTCCAAAAGGCAGAAAAAAAAATTAAAAAGCGACTGTCCCAAATGCCTTATGTCAAATAAAGCAGATTGCACTGAAGGACATGAGACTTGAAGGGAAATGTTTCAAATTTTATATTTAAATGTGGGTGGGGCTGCTGGCTGGGAGGGGCCAGTGAAGACGGGTCAGTTTAGTAGCAGTCACAGTAAATCATGTTTACATGAGACTTACAGTCATGGGAGGGAATAAAGTTCCGTTCAATTTCCTTGCTTGAGTTTCATGCCAGGTGCGTTGGTCCATAAAGGTTGTGTTACAACAGATGGGAGGGCGTCCTGCTCTGATCTCAGTCGTTCTTTAGAGATATGACCTGCTTACCAATACCTGTCTTTGATCCATATTTTACTCTCAATAAAGCATGGAAGTGAAGAACTTGCCATGATTGTGCAAAGTGTCTTCAGCTCCGACTCTGACTTCTGCAGCCCCCATCCTGGCAGTCTGCGTGCAGTGTCGCTACAAGAGGGGCTGTGGTGTTGCACAGCTCTGGGGCCATGTTCCTTGGAGCTAGAAGGTTTCGCAGTGTTTTTTTTCTCCGTGGAATAGCATCTTTGTCCAGTTCTTTTTTTTTTTTTTTTTTTTGGGGGTCGCCGTTGAGGTGCTCCATGCAGTGTTCAGGGCTTACTCCTAGCAGCCTCAGATCCCAGGGATCAAACAGGTCTACCAAGTGCATGGCAAGCCCTTTCCTTGCGGTGCTATTTCTCAGCACCCCTCCTGCCTTACTTCCAGTTTTGCTCTGGTTGAGAATTGGGTAATCATTTAGCCTCTTTTCGGTGTTTGAGCACCTTATTACTAAGTGAGTTGGAGAGGCAGTTTACCAGGCACACACACCCACCGCCTTGCACACTCCTGACCTGGAAGGCAAACTCTGAAGTGAGTGTCTGAAGGCTTAGGTTCGTGCAAGACCCCATGGCCACCACGCCTTCCCTCTTTGACAAACTCATTCCCCTGAAAACTTAAGAATCATATAATGGACAAGGGAGGCAGTTTTCTGTTTGGGGACCTTGGCAGCAGCATCCTACTTAAAGAGCTCTCTTATCAGACTCATTGGTTGGTTGGTAAAATTACGACTCTTGGGGCGGGGAGCCCAGCCGGAGGCGTTGCCTGCACGGCCCATGCCGGGTCAATCCCGGCATCCCATATGGTCCCCCCTGAGCACCGCCAGAGTAATTCCCTGAGTGCAGAGCCAGGAGTAACCCCTGAGCACCGCCAGGTGTGACCCAAAAGCAAAAAAAAAAAATTACGACTTCTTGTTTGTGTTTCTCTGTGTTTGCCCTGCCGAGGTGGAGTGTGTTCTGTGGGCCAGTATGGGTGGGAGAGCTGCACGGGGCCTTGGAGGACCCCCTGGAAGCAGCAGTTACAGCATTCAGCCGGCAAGGAGATAGAGCCCCCCCCGCCCTGGCTCTGAAATCAGTCTTGTTGCTCTCCGAGCAGTGCGACTGGCGTGAGAGGCGTGGTAGCCCCCTAAGTACTTGGTGCAACACTTTTTCTTTCCCTTCCTAGAGACTGTTTAGTCAGAGGATCTGTATCTGGTTTGTTTTTTTGTGTTTTTTGCTTTTTGGTTCACACCCGACAATGCTCAAGGGGTTACTCCTGGCTTTGCACTCAGGAATTACTCCTGGCGGTGCTCAGGGGGCCATATGGAATGCCGGGGATCTAGCCTTGGCATCCCTGGCATTGGCTGCTTGCAAGGCAAACACCCTACCCACTGGACTTTAGCTCGCTGGATTGTTGCTCCGGCCCCGTGTTTTTTATTTGCTTGTTGTCTTTATTCCCTGGTCCTCTGATCTAGTTACTCTGTTTGCTATTAGTCATCATTTTATTTATTTTTATTTCTTAGTTTTTTGTTTTTTTTTGGGTCATACTGGCAATGCAGGGTTACTCCTGGCTCTGCGTCCAGGAACCAGGTGGGGCTCGGGGGACCATTTGGAATATGATTGACCTCAGGTTAACAAGCGTCTTTCAACTGTACTATTGCTCCGGCCCCAGTGATCATTTTAGTCTCTCAAGTCCTTTTTTATATTGCAAGTGGAGCACAAGAATAGGAGTCTTGCCTGTTCTCCAGTTTCATGGCAGGATCTTTATTTCCACTTGGGGTGACCCAAACCAGCAGACCCAGCGCCTGCAGTCTGTCCTCAGCACCAACTTTGCTTTTTCCTTCTGCCTGGACCACTTCTTAACCTTGTACCACTTGAAATTGTTTTCCTTGGCCTGGTAGGACAAGACCACTGACTATCAGAAATGGAGGCACTAGGGCCAGTGGATTCTCCTATATTCTTAGAAGCCCTGGCGCCATGGGCCGGCACAGGCAGGGTTAAATGTGTATGCGTATTTGCTGGTCCGTGTTGACACCCTCACCACTTTGTACAGGGAAAAGGGTACCAGGAGAGGGCTGGGCAGCAGCTGATCACCTGTAGCACGTATGGTCCACAGCACCACTGGTGCTCACCTCTAGCACAGAGCCAGAGATAGCCAAGAGAAACCACCATGGTCAGCCAACACCCCACCCCCAAACATCTAAGGTGTAGCTTCAAACCAGTGATCACCTTGTATTTGCAAGTAGAGAATAGGCTGAGCTTTGCTGCTCCCGCACCGAGGGGCAGTGGGAATTGCATCTGGTGTTTGGATGTGTGTTCACGCACTTTTTATCTTAGCTCGTTATTCCAGACAGGAGTTTGAACACAGGCTTTTGCTCCTTATTTCCCACTAATGATTTTGTTTTAGTTTGTTCCACTCACAGTTTTGGGCATTGACAGTGCTTAGGACAGCATTTTGTGCCAGGGACCAAATCTAGTCCTTTTGCATGCCAGAAACCACTCCATTCATCCCACTGAGCTATTTCTCCAGCCCCTTTCCTAGTTCTAAATCCCAAATTTATGTATGCAGTATATCTTGACACACCTGTGGTCATGACCTGAAATAGTTATAATTGGACATCTTCATTCTCAGAATATAACTGCACTAGTGATCTTTGTTTCCTTCCCAGAATTTTTTTTTTTTTTTTTTTTTGCTTTTTTGGGTCACACCCGGCGATGCTCAGGGGTTACTCCTGGCTCTTTGCTCAGGAATTTCTCCTGGCGGTGCTCGGGGAACCATATGGGATGCCTGGGATTGAACCCGGGCCGGCAAAGGCCGGCCGCATGCAAGGCAAATGCCCTACCCGCTGGGCTATCGCTCCGGCCCCTCCTGCCCAGAATTTTCAAGTTTCTTCTAGTGGAAAAACAACTCAACAAAACAAGTTGGAGTGAATTTGGTATTCTTTGATGCCCCAATTGATTCTGTGTTAATCAGACCCTGGATAATATTTAAAGCTGATGCAGGGAGTGAAGGCCCTGTTGTAAAGACCTTGGGGTCATTTATCTCTGTCTAAACTAGCAGAGTGAAATAAGCCTTAAAGCCGGTCTTTCCTGTTAGTGATTTTCATATCCCTTCTTTGGCGTTTTAGTATTCAGCTTGTTCAATGTCAGCAGGGAACTGTGAACAAAGTTCAGTTTGCAGATGGAGAAGCCAGCATTATCGTAAACAGCTTCTCCCCCGTACTGTGACCCTCTCCCGCCACCAAGTGTGGCTCAGTGTCCCCCTGTTGCATTTCTCATTCTGTGTCTAGCTGTTCACCCCTTACCCCCGACATTATATGAACTTGAGGATTCAGTGTTCAGATTTTTTGTTCTTGTTAAAAAGCATAAATGTTGTGAAGTGGTGGCACTTTAACAATGTGGTGTTTTAGTGAGCAAAATCCAGAGATGGGTCTAGTGTGGGGATGCAGAAAATCATCTCATGTTGGGGAGATGGTACAGCTGATAGGAGACTTGCCTTGCACACAGCCAGCCCAGGCTTGATCCACAGCATCCTGTATAGTTCCCCAAACTCCACAAGGTGTGATCCTTTGTACAGAGCCAGGAGTAAGCCCTGAGCACTGCTGAGTTGGCCCCCAAAACAGCAAATGGAGAAGAGGGGTCTGACCATAGTAAGGTGGTAGGACAGGGCTTTTGCCTTACCAGCAGCTGACTAGGGTTCAATCCCGGCATCCCGTATAGTCTCCTGAGCACCACTGCGTAATTTCTGAGTGCAGAGCCAGAAGTAACTCCTGAACGTTACCAAGTGTGGCCCAAAACCAAAAAAGGGGGAAAAACTCAGACGTCTCACCCCCTGGAAGAAAGCCTGCTAGCTGTGCAGTGGGCCTCTCCTGTAGGTGGGTATGAAAGATCAGATTTCAGGATCTGTTCACCTGTGTTCCAGGTTCTTCTACCTTTAGCCTTGTAACAAAGGTTCTTAATTATGATGTCTTCGTTCTCCTTATCTTAGTTATTTTGCCGCAATGGAAGTCTATATGTAATATGGCAAAAGACTACCTGTTTTCCTTTGTGATGAGAAAGATCTCTGAAGAAATGCCATGGACTATTCTGTAGTCTGTGAAAAGAGGTCTGCTGACTGCAATGCTATCTGGAGCCCCCTCCTGAGAACTTGTGAAGAAGCTAAATGGATGCTGGATTGATGACTGAACAAATGTTCAATCATCCTGCTGTTTCCTTCCCTTTGGCCTTGGCCAGTGAGCAGAACAAAGCTAATGGCCAAACAGTAAGCCGCCTTGATTCTGTGTTTATTTGCAGGGTCATGTTGAAAGGTATTGAAACATGTTTTGGAATGTGTATTGAGGGTTTATGTTCTTGTGACTGTTCCGGAGGAGACAGTGGTTTGATTTTCACTGCCAAGATCACCAGGAACAGGAGCACTCTAGGCACGGAGCATGACAAAGCCAGGTGAATCCAGCGCTTAGAGGCCACTTCCCAAGCTGGGAATTGTTCACCACCACTTACCTCTTGGGAACTAGTCAATAATATTCAAAAATACAGTACCGCAGTTGGATGGCTCCAAGGTTGAGCGCATGCTTTATATGAAGGAAGCGCAGGGAGTTTGAAGTTTTGTTCCGGGGAGGCAGGGAGCACAGGTTTTATTCCTAGCACCACACAGTACTCGCAGCACTGCTCAAATATGTGGTTATTGGTTTTTTTTTTTAGAAGTGCCTCAGCAAATCACCAGAACAATTTTGTCAAGTATATCAATGAAAGAGAAACGAGTGTCTTGCAAATAATGACAGCAACAAATCAGTGCCACTTCATACCGCAAGACAAGCATGTCTGACCCTGGCCGTGTTGGGAAGGCAGGCATGTGTAGAACTCTGTGGTGTGCCTTGGCGGGTTGGAGTGCGACCTGGGCTGCTGCCTGTGCTGCCCAGGAGTCGGGCACTGTCCCTGCCGCAGTGACTCCCCTGCCAAATGACAAGCACCCCACTCGCACTGTCCACCCGTTGGCTCTCCCTGTGTTTTACACTCCCTGATCCTCTGAATCCCTGCTGGAGTTGCTCTGACAGTGTAGCCAACATAATTACTGTATTGATCTCAAGTGGAGGATGTCGTCTGTTCCCCTTGACATGCTTAAAGGAAACCAAACCCCGCTTGTGGCTGCCTGGGCCAGTGCCCTTTGAAGAGCAGCAGCAGCTGCTGGCAGTGAGATCTGCATTAGTGCTGCCTGGCAAACTCGGGAACTGGGCCCCGCTGGAAGCTGGCAGGCAGGCGGTTGTCTCCTGGGTTAAATCCCTCTGCTATCCTACCTCTGCTCCTTTGTGTCTTGGTTTCCCGGCCCACCAGGTTCTCTGGTGATCAAGAGGGCGTTATAAACGCGCCCGCTCCGACCCCTGGGTGAGTGTCTGCTGAGACACTGCAGCTACACTCCCTCTCTCCCTTCCTCGAGGAAACTCCTGGGGCCAAACATGGGGAATATTCCTTATGGACTATCAGGGCTTCCTATTTAACAGGCTGTCCATCTGTTTATACCTGCATTTTTTTCTTTTCCCAAATTTTATTACACCATTTTAGACATACAATTGCAAGATGCTCATGTAGAGTTTTGGTTCCACAGTGTTCCAACACCCATCCCTCCACCCAAACCCATCTCCCATCACCAATGTCCCC
Organism: Cryptotis parvus; assembly: GCA_021461705.1. Lineage (NCBI taxonomy): Eukaryota > Metazoa > Chordata > Mammalia > Eulipotyphla > Soricidae > Cryptotis > Cryptotis parvus. The sequence continues at coordinate 46,218 of JAJIBD010009832.1, forward strand.
ACCTCCCTCCCCCCTCCCACACCTCAACTACTTTGCGGGTTCTGTATGTCTTTTTTTCTCCTCTCTATCTCTCCCTCCGCCAAACTTTCCTGCACATCGTAGAATGCAGTGCATTAAAAGACATTACTGTTTCCACTGTTTTGATGGACCGCGCAGCCGCAAGCGGCTGCACAACCTGGGCTCAAACTGGTTTTGCTCTGTTAATCTGGTCATGAGGTAGTATCCCAGCGTCTGGGCAGCGAAGGTGGTGGCTAGTGTGGTGGGCGGAGTCTTATCCGGCTGCTTCTGGGACCCCCCAGATATACCTGCATTTTTGTTTTCTTTTGTTTGGGCCACACCTCGAAGTTCTCAGGGATTACTCTTGCCTCTGAGATCAGGAATTAACTCCTTGTGGTGCTCAGGGGAATGTATGGGATGCCCATGATCAATCCCAAGTCTGCCTTGTACAAAGCAAACCCCGTAACTATTGCTCACCCCCAGCCTGCAGGTTTCATGGCGTTCTTTTTTTTTTTTGGGGGTCATATCTAGCAATGCTCTGGGGTCATATCTAGCAATTACTCCTGGCTCTGCACTCAGGAATTACTCCTGGTGGTGCTTGAGGGACCATACGGGATGCCGGGGATCAAACCCGGGCCAGCCACTTTCAAGGTAAACACCCTACCCTCTGTGCTATCGCTCTGGCCCCTTCATGGCATACTTAACTCCTATTTGTAACATGTCAGAAGTTATCTGGATAGGGCCGGAGGCGATAGCCCAGTGGGTAGGGCGTTGCCTTGCATGCGGCTGGCCTGTGCCGGCCCTGGGTTCGATCTCCAGCATCCCATATGGTCCCCAGAGCACCGCCAGGAGTAATTCCTGAGTGCAGAGCCAGGGCTAACCCCTGAGCATCGCCGGGTGTGACCCAAAAAAAGTTACCTGGATAGAAAGCTGTCAAGAATAACACAAGTAGAGCCAGAGAGATAGTACAATGGGTAGGATACGTGTCTGGTTTACGTCAGAACCAGGCTGAACCTTTAGCACTTCAGGAGTGATCCCTGAGCTCCTCCAGATGTGACACCACAATCCCCCACCCCCCAAAAAAAGAAAAAAATTCCAGAAGTATGAGCTGGAGAGATAGTTCAGGGATTAGACGCTTGCACGTGATCATCACCACATGGCTTCCCATAACACTGCCAGGCATAGCCCAAATTCACCACTTCCCAAAAAGAATATTTTAGTTACTGGGAGCCAGAGTGAGGGCTTGTTCCCTCTCTGCGCCTAAAACAGCTGTGATCCCACGAGAGTTGGTCCCCGAGGTAGGGGCTCTGGGTGTGCCCTTCATGTCCTCAGAAAACACGAGCCAGTAGCGGGCCCCCACGGCCGCTCGGTGACCAGGAGCCCAGGAGAGAGCTTTCTGTTCGCCTCTGCCCCGCCCCCTCCTCCTTGGAGCTGGTCTCTAGTGTCCTCAAAACATACTTCCTGGCCGTGTTCATAAGGACCTTTGAGACCCCAAAGAGCCTCTTCCACGAGGCCTTCTCTGCAATCTCCCACCCGGCCGAGACTCCCAGCTGAGGCCCGCATGACCACACCTCCTCTTCCCGCACTAGCCTCCTTCCAAACCTCCCCAACACCCACTCCTAGACCTTGCTCACGGTTCCCAGAGCTCACACTTGGGCTGACAGTTCTGACTTTTCTTCCCCTGCCTTTTCTGGTGCTCAGTGTCTGTCCCCATTTCTCTCTGCTTTGATCCGGCTGGGCAGGGTGGGCAGAAAACCCCCAGAGCCGTCCATGCCATTTTTCCAGGTCCTTGTTCTGTTCCCCCCATCCCCGTAACGGCACATTATTCTGCGTTTGCTGTTGTTCCGCCCACATTTTCATTGCCCAGCTTTCTCAGATGTCAGATTCTTTGAAGCCAGCTTTCATTTTTCTGCAGTTGGGAGGGCGGGGTGAGCTCATGCATTCTGTTGGAAGGGAAGGCCTGTACCCAGGGGCAGCCATGCATGAGCGGTCAGTCCTGAGTGGTTTGGACTGAAATGGGGCAGGGAAGGCAAAGCTCTGGGGCCTTTGTCCAATCTTCCTTTCAGTGCCCAGGCTCTGCCAGGCCCCTAGGACACACAGCCTTCTCCCCAGGAGCCCAGGTCTCAGAATGGTGCCCCTGGAATGCTTTGGAGGTGATAAGCATGTGGGGGGTTTCTGAAAGGAGAAAATGCTTTCATTGAAAAGCTTGATTATAAAGAGCCAGAGAGCCAGAAAGGCTTGGCACAGAACATTCTTTTGACCTACTCAGTCAGAGTCGGGTTCATTCAAGCCCTAGTTCCAATAGTCCCTGGGGGTCCTTGGCATGTGCTGGGTGAGGGCACGGCAGCCCCTCGGCAGTGCTGTTCAGCACCAGCCTGGCCTGCAGCTTCTGGGACATGAGCCTTCCTCATGCCACGATGCTCTCCTCGGGGCCTTATCGGCCACCAGGTGGGGAGTGTGTGGTGTCTGCCACGCCGTGTGGAAGGCTCTCTGTGTCACTGGAATGACAGTGAGGTCGGAATTGTTCCATCTGGCCGGGTGTCTGGGACAGCAAACACTGTGTGCAGAGATGCTTTGGAGAACTCGGATTTGCGCATCTTTCCTGCCGTGCACGCGTCACGCCAGTAGAAGTCGGCCGAGTGAGGCAGGGGGCCGGCGTTCAGCTTGCCTTTTCCAAGGAAGATTTTTTTTTTCTCTCACCAGCCACCTCCCATGATGAGTGCCCGGTCTAGGGCTATCCATATACTAGGAAAATTCCTTCTACAGCACCGCCTCCAACCTCCTGAGATGCCTGGGCTAGCTTTGTTCAATCTCTTCCTTCTAAGTACAGCTATGAGCAGCTGTCCAGCTTGGGTGTGTCCTGACAAGAACCCAGACCAGCCCTCGAGTGTGGAGGATCCAGTGAGCTGGTGAGGCTCCAGGAGTCTGTCCTGAAACTGTCTTTTCTTCCCTCTGCCCTGGCTGATTTTGATTTTATGTTCGGGAGACCATGTGGTGCAAGGATCGAGCCCAGGGCTCTCGCTTCTCTGAAGTGCTGGGCTCTGGGAGTCACACCCGTCGGTGCTCAGGGCTTACTCCTGGCTCTGCTCTCAGAATCACTCCTGGTGGCCTCTGGGACCATATCAGGTGCCAGGGATGGAACCCAGCTCTCCCACTTGCAAGGCAAATGCCTGCCCTCTGTGCTATCTGTTCCCAGAGGCTCAGTCTTGACAGGAAACATGACGCTGGTCTCAGGAGCCCACAGGACTGAAGACGGGCTTGTGTGTCTCCCGTGGCCAGGAGGCTGATGTAAGGGTTGCTGAAGGCCCGGGTAGTTTCATAATCGGTGCATGCCCCGTGGCTGCAGGAGTTGAGTGGGAGGTGGAACCTAGTCACTCTTAAGGACACAGCAGGTGTTCATAAATCTGCCTAATCTAGATCTGGGCCTAAGCCCCCACTGCGGTGTGTTTGTGAGCCCACGACCTCAGTGGCCCACGAAATGAGGAGCACACACTTCTCCGGGGGCTTCCAAGGAACAGATGCTGTGGTCTGTGGCCTGCCCTGCCAGCACAAATGTTCTGTGACTGGGGTGCCTACCCCTCCTCCATCATACCCCAGCTCCGGCACTGCGGACCCAGTTTTTCTGCTCCTTCTGGGTCTGCCCCCTTGACTGGGGTGGGGAAAACTGGCGTTGTGTGGAACTCTGCGTGCTGGGTGGTGGGACGGGGTGGAGGGCTGCTGCCCACTTAGCTGCGACCTGCGCCCAAGGGAGACAGTCTAGACCCTGTGATGTCTGTGCTCTCCCTCCCCTCTTTCCTCCCATGTCCCCTGTCTCCCCGCACCATTCCAGGGATAGGTGGGGAGTGGGGGTCATCACCCCTTCATGCCGCCGCTCAGAGGAGTCAGTCAGTCCAGCCGCTCAGAGGCGGCAGCCAGCCCTGAGCGCCCCTACCTACCCCGCTGGACGCTGCGGACACGCGGAGCCCCGGGAGGCCCGGGGCGTGTCCCCACTTTTCCGTCGCCCCACAAGTTGCCGGCCCCCTTCTTGGGGTGCGGGTGGCCGCCAGGCCTGCCGCAGCGCAGCCGTGCACCCCGGCGCCGGCCCTCTGGGGCTCCGCACCTGGGAAGGGGGCGACGGGGCGCGGGGGGGCGGCGCGGAGCGGGCGCGCGCGGTCACGTGACGCCCCTCCCCGAACTGCGGCGGCGGCGGCAGCGGAGCCGCGTCCGAGCCGAGCTGCAGCCGAGCACGAGCGCGGAGCCGCAGCGCCCGAGGCCCGCGGTGAGTCCCCGCCACGGGGTGCGGCCGGAGGGAGGGACTGGGGACCCGGACGCCCCCTCGGTCGACATCTGGAACCCGCTCGGGCGTGTCGGGCGGCCGGCGCGGGGAGCGGGCGGGCACCGGCTCTGGGGTCGCTGGGCCGGGGGTGCTGGACGCTGCACCCGAAGTGAGGCTGGCCGTGCCCCTCGCCTCCTGCCCGGGGTCGGCGCGGGCTGCCGCTGGGGCGCCACCACCCCTGCGTAGGTGGGGAGTCACGTTTTCGGCTCCTTTGGAGGAGAGGGCGCCTTGGGGTTCGGCCGAGGGGACGCGAACAAGTGAGAACGTTGCTGCTTTTGCCGAGACCCCCCCACCCCCACCTCCACCCCGGCCCCAGCCGCAAGAGGAGGCTCTTCGGCGCGCAGACGAGGGAAGTGGGGTTCCGGGGACCACCAACCCTGCTGCGTCCAGAGCGCGGCGATGTCCTTGCTCCCGCGGCACAGCGACCCCGCGCCCGTGCCCGGCCTGCCCACGGGTCCTGCTTGCACGTCACGCCGCGGGCGACCCCTCAGCCCCTCCCTGTGCTCCGCAGGGCTGGGGGAGCCACACGCGGGAGTGGGGGGCTTCTTGATGCCAGCTGTGTGGCTCAGGGACTGCCACACACGCACAGTCACGCATCACCTTCTCTTGCTAGTTGTCTCCAACCGGTGCGTGACCCCGGAGTCCTTGTAGGGGTCATCCCACAGGTCTGGATGGGAATGAAGGACACCCCAGCGTCGGGCCCGGCACTTCGGTTTCTGTGCCTAGACCTCGTGCCCGAACCCCCAGCCCCGCCCTATGTCCAAGGCTGCCAGAGAAGCTGGGCTGGGGCAGAAGCCTGATATGTGGGCAAAGACATTCCTCCAGGGATGCGGGTCCAGGCCCCGAGTATCCCCCTGCAGTGTCCTTCCCCTCCATGAAGGCCGCTTCCTTCCTGAGGGCCTCTGCCAGAATGCGGGGGTGGGGGTGAGTCCCACATTTCGGACCTAACGAGACCTAACGGGAAACCGCAGAGGCCCTGCCCGCGCCCCCGCCCCGCCAGCTTGTGAACAGGAAGCGGCTGAGTAGTGGGGGTGTTGGTGTGCAGCGATCCCGCATTCTCCTAGGACCACCGAGCTGCTTTCTGGTACCTGGGAAGGATCCTTGGGTGGAAGGAGCACCTGCCCTGGCCACAGCAGTGTTGACAGATGAGGAAACTGAGTCTTGAGGGACCAAGTCACCTGTCCAAGGTCACACAGTCAGCTAGCGGGTCAGAGTCTGGGCCCAGGGACAGTGACTGGATGGAGTAGCCCAGGGTGTTGGCACCTCCCTGCTGTCTGGGGGTGCTGTGGGCACTGCTTGGGGCGGGAAGCTGGGTCCAGATCCCAGACCTCCCAGGTGCTGTTTCAGCCACTTCATATGGCCTCCATGGGCCCCTCAGCCCTTCCCCAGCCCGCAGTCACCCTTGGGAGGTGCCTCTCCCCTCTTCAGCCCTTCCCCAGCCCGCAGCCATCCTTGGGCAGTGCCTCTCCCTCCTCAGCCCTTCCCCAGCCCGCAGCCATCCTTGGGCAGAGCCTCTCCCCTCCTCAGCCCTTCCCCAGCTCGCAGCCATCCTTGGGCAGTGCCTCTCCCCTCCTCAGCCCTTCCCCAGCCGTGCAGCCATCCTTGGGAGGTGCCTCTCCCCTCCCTCAGCCCTTCCCCAGCGTGCAGCCATCCTTGGGAGGTGCCTCTCCCCTCCTCAGCCCTTCCCCAGCCCACAGCCATCCTTGGGCAGTGCCTCTCCCCCTCCTCAGCCCTTCCCCAGCCCGCAGTCATCCTTGGGCAGTGCCTCTCCCCCCCCCTCAGCCCCTTCCTCAGCCCTTCCCTAGCCCGCAGCCATCCTTGGGCAGTGCCTCTCCCCTCCTCAGCCCTTCCCCAGCCCGCAGCCATCCTTGGGCAGTGCCTCTCCCCCTCCTCAGCCCTTCCCCAGCCCGCAGCCATCCTTGGGCAGTGCCTCTCCCCCTCCTCAGCCCTTCCCCCGCCCCCCAGTCATCCTGGGCAGTGCTCTCCCCTCCTCAGCCCTTCCCCAGGCCGCAGCCATCCTTGGGCAGAGCCTCTCCCCTCCTCAGCCCTTCCCCAGCCCGCAGCCATCCTTGAGCAGTGCCGCTCCCTCCTCAGCCCTTCCCCAGCCCGCAGCCGTCCTTGGGCAGTGCCTCTCCCCTCCTCAGCCCTTCCCCAGGCCGCAGCCATCCTTGGGAGGTGCCTCTCCCCTCCTCAGCCCTTCCCCAGGCCGCAGCCGTCCTTGGGCAGTGCCTCTCCCCTTCTTTCCGAGCCAGGGTGCCTTCCTGGCTTCATCTGCTCAACCTGCAAAAAGACAAGGATCCTTCCTCCAGCCTCTTGAAGTGCAAAGGTCTCCTTTTCGTCCCCTGGGACCCTGCTCCTGCCCCCTTCTTACCTGCCTAGGCAGGAGCGGGGAGGGGGATTTCCAGGCCCAGAGACCAGGAGCACCCTTTGGGCATGTCTGTCTTCCATGACACCTGGCTGTCTCGGGAAGGCCTTTGTCCTGCCTGTCAGACTGCTGAGTGATGCACGCTTGTACATGCTGACTCACACTAACACACATACACCAACACACATGCACGCACTAACACATGCACACACACTAACATGCACACATGAACACATGACAAATGCACACACACAATGACACATTAACACACACTAACCATCTCATGCACATATTAACACATTAACACGCACACACTGATATGCACACACTAACACTCACAAACTAACACGCACATGCTAACACACATGCACACTAACACGCATGCACTAACATGCACACACTAACACCACATGCACACACACAAGTACACGCACACATTAGCACACACTGATACATTAACACTCATACTAACACACAGTCTCATGCACACATTAACACACACACTAGCACACACTAACACACATGCACACACTAACATACACATTAACACACATGCACAAATACATGCAGACATTAACACACACTAACACATTAACATGCACACACACTTTCATGCACACATTAGCATACACTAACATGCACTGATATATTCACACACATGGACGCTCACATTAACACACACACGCATTCATGCCCACACGCACACACACACTGCACACACACACCACAGAGACAATCCAGCTGCATCCCTGTCCACATGCAGACATGGTTTCACAAATACAGCCCAGACTGAGGCACATGCCTGTACAGCCAGGCGCCAACCCCCAGCCCGTGCTTAGCTCTGTCCACCACCTCTACAGGGAGACCTGGTGTGGGCTGTGGCCACAGCAGCTGGCAGCACTCATCTGCCAGAAGGGTTCCCAGAAACTGTCCCCATGCCCAGGTCCCCATGGGGAGTCCACCTGGGGGCTTTCCACAGCTTCCTGCAAGTGGACCAGACCTCAGCCTCCCTGGACTGGCAAGTGTCCCCCAGCAAAGTTTTGCTTTCTTCCCTCTTTTGCTTCCCATGAACAGAGCTGGGTCCACCATTGCCCGGTGTTTGCCCCCTCCGAGGACCTCCCCTCCTCCTGCCCACCCCCCCGTCCCCTCCCCACACACCTGCCCTGCTGCCTTTTCATGGCTGTTCCTTTCTGTGCTGTGAAGGCCCTAGTGTCCCAGCCTCGGCTCAAGGCCACCCTGGGGCTCCCTTTCCTTTTCCACTTCTGCCAGGAGCTCTTGCCAAGTCCTGGATTCTGCTCTGTCCTTCCAGGGAATCCTCTGTGTTCCCTCTGCTCACCTCTGCCTGGCAGAGGCGCTGGCTGCTGGCCGTGCTCCGGGAGACTGGCATGGTAACACTGCAGCTTCCCAGAGCCCTTCTGGTCAGAGTCAGAGCCTCTAGGGCAGACTGACATGGGGCTGCAGGGGGCTCTGGGTATGCCCTTTCCCTGGGCACTTGATCCCTCCTCTTGCTGACTGTGTGGCCCAGGCAGGTGTCTCCCATCTCTGACCAGTTTGCAGCTCTGGAGGCGGCTCTGCCTGGTTCTGAGGTGTGAGGGGGCCCCATGGGGAAGGGGCGTTTGTCTGTGCTGGAAGCAGCAGGCCAGGACCCCCTGGCTGAGGACGTCATGGAAATCAGAAATTCTGGTGCTTGGGGCCAGAGAGGACAGTGGATAGAGCATGCTGCTGACCGAGCTTGATCCCTGGCATCCCAGATGGTGCCCTGGAGTCCTGCCAGTAGGGATTTCTGAGCTCAGAGCCAGGAGTAAGTCGTGAGCATCACAGATGTACCATTCCTACCCCCCAAAAAAAAAAGGGAGATAGAAAAGAAATTCTGGGTGTTCAGTAGGTCAGGCAGGTGGGCAGGCAGGCACCAGAGGATGGCGGATGTGGTCAGAGTTAATGTCTGGGAGAATTGTTCTCACTTCCCCTTCTGGACTGGCTGGTTTGAAGGATAAAGACTGACATTTCCAGGCAGTGATGAAGAGGACTGGGAGAGGAGGCAGGGGGCTTTGGACAAGTGTGTCTCCTCCTCCTCCTCCTCGGGGATCAGGCGCTGCTGCATGCACACCCGCCTGTTGTTTGCGAGCTGATGGGGTGGCAGGCACTGCTCACAGCTCTGGAGACAATTCTTCAAAAAGCAGATATTTCAGGGCTGGGCGGTGGCTCAGTGGCCGCCACGTGTCTGGGCTGCTGAATTCCATCCCTAGCACTGCAAGAGGGACTTTGTTGTTTCCGTGTCTGGGTGCGCTGGGTTCTTCCCATCATTTCCCACTTCCAAGGTACTGGTGCCACTGGAGAAAGGGGCTTCCCCTTGGGGAGTCTGTGTCTGGCATGTTGAAGGGGGTCAGAAATGGTCAGGGTGACTTCATGGAACAGGGGTGAGAGGAGGGCAGAGGTTTGGTGGCATGGGTACTGTGGCCAGGTTTGGGATGTGTTTGGCATCGGTGAATGGAGTGTGCAAGGAAGAGGTGGGCTTAGAGTTTCTGCTTTTTTGGGTTTGGGGGCACATCCTGCGGTGCTCAGTTACTCCTTCCAGCTTCATGCTTGAGGCTAACTCTCCGCAGTGCTCAGGGGACCATGCAGTGCCAGGGCATGGGGAGGGGAACAGTTTAAGGGGCTCCGCATGCAGACTCGGGGCCCACATTTCCCTGTACCCCATGGGGAATCTGGCTGAGCAGACCTGGCCACCTGGTGAGCCCTGAGGTGAGCCGCTGGCTTGGCACACTGCCCTGCACCCTCTCCGTGTTCCCTTGGCTCCGCCTGCCCTAGGTGGCACAGGGCCACCGAGTTAGCATGGGGCGTGGGCGGTGATCTCTATGCTGCAGCCAGGCTGCGTGTCCCCTCCCAGCCAGCCCAGGCCAGGCCATGTTTGCAGGGCACACGTGAGCTCTGGCGTGTCTGGTGGCCTGAGACGACTCCTGGCAGCTACTTGCTTCCCAGTTTCCCCGAGAACTTTGGGTTCTTGGGGAACGGAACAGGGTGCCCGCAGTCTGCCCACCTCCTCCAGGCCACAGTTAGGCTGCTGCAGGAAGTGGGGGTGAGGCCTGCTCTGAGGGCTGGGCCCCCAGTTCTTGAGGAACGCCCCCCTCCCACAGCCCCCATTCCCCAGCTCCAAGGCCTGCCTCCTGCAAGGACCCGTCCTTGATCTGAGTCAGGGCTTGCCGCTAGTTGGAGGCTGCGGAGAGTGTGACCTTGGGAACTTCTCTCTACACACGCAGCTCAGCACTTGCCACCTGGGGCTCCCGCTCCTCAGAAGTGGGGCACACAACTAACTGTGTGCTTGGGCTACCCCCCCACGACCAGCAGGAGCAAACCTCTCCTCTGCTGCCTGTAACTCAGCGGTGCAGAAAGAGGCTGTGTCCAGGCCCCTTCGGCCCCTCCCTGTCGGGCAGCAGTCTCAGGGCTGAAGGGTCTGGGCCTTGAGCTCTCATTCACTCCCCTTCTGTCTACCAGGGGCGTCACGACACCTTCCACCCCTCCCCCAGGGCCTCCAGACCCCCAGAAACAGGCTGGATGGAACCTTGTGATCCCCTATCTCCTCCCTCGCTGGGGAGCTGGTGCCTTCCAGGGTCTGTGGTTGACAAACCTCAGCCTTCTCTCCTCCCTTGGCCCCCTCTGGCTGCCAGGATCTAGCTGGCTCACAGGTGCCAGGGGGCAATTTAGAATGTGGGTGTGGCGTGGGGAAGGTCTGCAGGGGCTCAGAGGGGTTAAACCCCCACCCCCAAATCTCCCAGCTTGTGTGCAACCGACTGAAATTTTATTTTGGAGGACATTTGTTTCTATTTTGGTTTGTGAGAAGCAACCGACAGTGCTGAGTGATCATGGTCCCGGGATGCCAGCACTATGCGGTGCTGGGGATTGAACCTGCGCTCTTACATGCCAAGCACATGCTCCGGTCTCTGAGCTATCTCCTGGCCTCTGTTTGGTTTGGGGCTTACTCCTGGATCTGTGTTCCTGGTACATACAGCAAGCAACCTGCCTGCTGACACTCTCTGGCCTGGAATTCAGATTTTTTTTTTTTTTTGGTCATACCCGGCGATACTCAGGGGTTACTCCTGGCTTTTCACTCAGGAATTACTCCTGGCCATGCTCAGGGGACCATATGGGATGCGGGATTGAACCCAGGTCAGCCGCGTGCAAGGCAAACGCCCTACTCGCTGAACTATTGCTTCGGCCCCGAATTTAGATTTTTTAAAAAAAATTTTTTTTTTGGGTCACACCCAGCAATGCTCAGGGGTTTCTCCTGGCTCTGCACTCAGGAATCACTCCTGGCGGTCCTCAGGGGACCATATGGGATGCCGGGATCGAACCCGGGCCGGCATGGCCGCCGCGTGCAAGAGCAAATGCCCTACCCACTGGGCTATCGCTCCGGCCCGAAATTCAGATTTATTAAGGGCTCTCTGCCACCACTTTCTGTTTGCTTGTTTGTGGGCCACACCCTAGCTGTGCTCAGGGCTTACTACTGGCTCTGCACTCTGCACCACTCCTTGCAGTGCTCAGGGGACCATATGGGGTTCCAGGGATCAAACCTGGTTCATCCATGTGCAAGGCAGGTGACCTTCCATACACCCTCTCAGGTCCCCCTGCCTCCACTTGGAGTGTCTTCTGAGGAACTGCGTGCACCACTGGAAGGGGAGGGAGGCCACGCTGGGGAGATTGTGAGTGCTGTGGTGAGTGGAGGGGAAGCGGGGGCAAGCAGTTGCAGATCCCACATTGTCCTGGTGTCTTGTGGAGACACCAGAAACAGGTGGGGAGCATCTGCTCCTTACACCGCCATCAGCTCAGGAGGTTCCCAGGGAGCCTGGGTCCTCACAGCCCCCTCTGTTTGCATGAATGCCCAGCTGGGAAATCCTCAGCGTCAGCGCTGGAGAAGGACCGTGGAGATCAGCTGATCCACCCCTCGCTCTCCAGATTATAATTATGATGATTACACTCAGTGGTAGCAATTCACAAAGGACACTCACATCTGGGTGCCTCTGATGCACGCCGGAGCCCCAGGGGCTGCTGGAACTCATGGAGCAGTTGTTTTCTCCTGGATTTAGGGCTGAGGAAAGAGGTTCAGAAAGGGGAGACCGTGTACCTTGGGGGCTCACAGCTGGGACCGCGGAACTGGCTCTTTCTTCCATTGCCTTCCAGGCCCCTGAGGTCTGCAGCCCATGTGCCATGGTTTCTGCGCCCCACAGCTGGTGATCTGGAGCTGGGGAGCCCTCCTTGTCCTCCCTGAGAGCTTGGAAAACTGTCCTCTAGAGATTTTTCTACTCCCCATACAGGCCAGGCTGCCCCCAAGAACATCATGCTAGCCAGAACCCTCCTAGAGCTCGTGGTGGCACAGAGGAACTGAACTTCTCCACAGGAAGAAAGTTTCAGCCGAGCCCCCGACTCTCAGCTGGTGACCAAACTAACTAGTGTTCAGTGACAGCATTAAAGACAGGCCCCATTCATTGGAACTTTTCAGGACGCCCAGAACAGCCCTAAGGAGTAAGCGCTGTTATGTGTTTATGAGTTTAGGGCCACACCCAGCAGTGCTCAGTGACCATAGGGTGTTGGGGATCCAGTCCAGACTCCTTCCCCATGTGAAGCCTGTGCTCCAGTCCTCCCTCCAACAGGAAGTGCTATTTGCCATCCCTCCATTCTGAGGAAGGAACAGAGGCTTCAAGGGGTGGTGAAAATGATCCAGTCCCACACCAGGTCATGACAGACACAACGCTGCCCGCCACCCCAGACCCTATCTCCTGCCCGTGTCAGCACCTGTATATATTGTGATGGGAATGAAGTTGATTTTCTCTATCTCTTTTGGTTTTGGGTCACACTTAGCTGTGCTCAGCTGTTACTCCAGCTTCTGCACTCAGGAATTACTCCAGGCAGTGGTAGGGGGCCATATGGGATGTTGGGGTTGAACTTGGGTGGGCTGCATGTAAGGCAAGTGCCCTAGTCGCTGTCCTGTCCCTCTGACCATCTTTCTTCTGCCATGCAGTCCCCAGGAAGCAGCATATTCACTGCACGAACGTGTGCAGAGCCTGCTCCGCTCGAATGACTTTCATCTCCCCAAGAACGTCCCTGAGAGCAGTTTAGAACAGAGCTGAGTGGCCAGAGCACAATGGGCTGAGCACATGCATTGCATGTAGGTGATCCAGGTTCAATCCTTGGCACTACATGGTCCCCTAGCACTATCAGGAGCAATTCCTGAGCCTGAGAGTAGCTCCTGAGTACTGGCAGGTGGGCTCCTCCCCTACATTGAAAAAAATCAACAGTAGAGTTGAGACCTTAGGAGTTGAGACCTTAGAGTTGAGACCTTAGAGTTGAGACCTTAGCATGCCTTCACAGTTACTTCTAGTTTCACTGGCCCTAGACAAGCCACACAGTCCTCAGGGCTCTGGGCACAACATGCTAATGACAGCAGCCAATTGACAAAGTTCCTAGGAGCTCTGAGCAAAGGTGTGTGTGGCTCAGCACCGCCACTAGCTGCTGTGACTGCACGGTGGAGGTGTGAGGGGAGCTGAGGTCTGAGCGGGGGGCAGCCACACTGCATGGATCTGCTGTGTGCAAGCCTGGGGCCCCATCAGCCATAGCTGCTGCCAGTCGTGCCTGCTTGACCTTCCCAGGCTGTTGTCGGGATCCCAGCACCCAGGGCACGTGGGTGCAGTTCTGTGTTCTGCACACAAGAGAGCAGGGCGGCTGTCAGGGTAGAGGGGGCATCAGGAACACAGTGGGCGGTGGCACAGGTGCTGCCATTGTGGAGTGCAGGTGCGTCATTGTGGGTCTGGGAGGAGGGAGCGGGCACACGGGGGAGGAGCCCGTGAGGGAATGGCGGGTGTTTTCTTCTGTCCTCTCCGGTCATGGGCGCCCTCTCCGGGCGCTGTCCCTGGTCCTGGAGTCCTCTAGGCCCTCTGGATGCAGTTCCGAGAGTGGCCAGTTGAGGGTGTCTGGGACCACACAAATTCCCTCAGCTAGGTTTCAGAACTCCTTTTAAAGGTCATTCTTTATCTTCCGCTAATAACAGGCCTGGATAATAAACCTAGTTACACACCCATCAAAAATTAAACAGTGTGCTTCCCTAAGAGAACATAAGGCTCTCTATTTCCATAGATAACTGTAGGCAGGACCACAAAAGCCAATGAATTCAATGCTTGCAACCAATTTATTCAGACACATCCTTTAAATTAGAGACACATCCTTTGGTGCTCTGGGGATAGTCCCGACTCAGAACTGGGGCTTCTCTCAGCAGTGCTCAAGGGAGAACATGTGGCTGGGGATCAGACCGTGGTCTGCATGCAGGACACGCAGTAGCCCTCTGAGCTTCCTCCCAGCCCCCCTAGTGTTTCCTACAGATCTGACTGCTAGAGTAAAAATGACTATTGGTTTAGTGTCTGCCTCTCTGGAAGATTCCATCGACATTAAGTATTAATACCAAAAAATATTGGAATTGTGACCCAGAAAGGTACTGGGACATTCTCTGCATGAAAGTCTGCGCAGACGCACAGATCTTCTTGGATGGGGGAGGGGAGGCGCTCCCTGGCAGGGGCTTCCTGCCCCATCCATTGAATGACAGTGGTGCGCTCTTGTCTTTTCTGAGAACCGGCTATTCCCCTGATGCCCTCTAGGGGGCAGAGGCATTCTGATTTAGAGCCACTGTCCTGGAGGAGTGAAGAGGATCATACAGCGTTTCAGACTCAAAGTGGCATGTTCAGGGTCATCAGGGCATCTCGCCCCCTGTGTTACAAGCAGAGGCTGCAGCTGGGAGGAAACAAAGCAGGCACCCAGCTGAGGGGGTGGCATACCCAAGTCAGCCCAACTGCTACCCCGGGCAGGGTTCTGGGCATCCACACAGCCTCCCCAGCTCAGCGCACATCCCTGCAGTATGTTCAGCTGTGCAGGCTGGCCTGACTGTAGCCTGGAATGTGGGAGAGAGACTCGGCCTCCCTCTCCTTGGGCATGCAGCAGCAGCTCCATCTCAGGCTGGAGAGAGTACAGCAGGTAGGGTGCTTGCCTTGCCTGTGGGTCACCCGGTTCCCTTCCCGACACCACACTGTCCTCTGAGTGACCCCTCCCTCCGTCCCCACCCCAGCACCAGCTCCAGCAGAGAACTGGGAGTAGGTCTTGAGCACCACCAGGTGTGGCCCAGCCCCCAGCCCACCTCAACCTCAGAGGGCCGTCCTGTCTTCTGCCTCATTTTATCCGGTGGTTAGCAAGCCCTGCAGGTATGTGGGAGTGCGTGCGTGTGGGCATGTGTGTGCAGACCCGGGCCTCGTCACCTGTGGGCGGATGGTGATCTGGGACTTGACATTCTCTGATGTGCAGGTTTGTGCCGCAGGGGCCGGTGTTCAGCAGAGCGGGTTCCGTAAGCTGAGCCTGAGTTGACCTCTGTAAACACATATGACCTGTCTCTGTGCATACTAGCCGGGTTAGTGGCCACGTCATCGGGAAAGTGTGCAGGTATGCGCACAGGGCAGCCGGAACTGCTGCGTCCCTGTCCATCCACCACCACAGTCTGAACAGTACCGGCACCTGGCGGTGCTCAGGGCTTCCTCCTAGCTCTGTGCTCAGGGGTCACTCCCGGCAGGGCTCAGGGGGACCCTATGTGGTGTCTGGGATCCAACCCAGGCCAGCCACATGCGAGGTAAGAGTTCTACCTGCTGTATTAGCGCTCCACCCACGGTTCATGCTGACTCCAGAAACTGGGCAGCGTCAGGCACGCAACGATGCTCCCTGTGGATGTGAAGAGTGAGGGAAGGTAGGTAGCTGTGTCACGGGGTCCTCAGAAGGGTTTGTTCTCAGGACCTCTACCAACACCTGTCCTTATGGCAACCAAGGCCACATCCTCTGGGGTGAGGGCCTCATGGGGGCTATTTTGACCACCTGTCCAGATTTTCCTGGGCCTGATGGCAGATGCTGAGTAAGCAGGGGTCTCAGGAATTGAGTGGATGCAGTAGGGGGGCTCGGACCCAAGGCAGTGCTCTCACTGGGCAGGCATCTGCTTGGGGAGACCATGGAAGCTAAGCCAGACTCACTCCTCCTCCTCCCCAGGGCCTGAGGACCCCCAGGAGTTTTATCCAGGTGCTCAGTGTCTACCCGCGGCAGAGCCTGACAAGCTGCCCGTGTCGTATTTGTTATGCCTAATACCAGTAACAATTATAGACCTCATTCCCATGACCTGATGGAATGGTTTGAGGCTCTTTATGTTCCTGGAGCAAGCAGGTGCCCTTGGGCTCTACTTGCATGAGACAGGTCATATGGAGATGTTACTGGTGCCCGCTCGAGCAAATCGATGATGAACGGGAAGACAGTGATCCAGTGACAGTGACAGTATCTGTAGCTTTTTTGGATTTGGGTGGGCGCATCTCAGTGGGGGAAGGCTGTGGGCTCCGGATAAAGGTGCTCCCAGTAAACACATTTCCCCCATTGTCTCTCTCTCTAACCCGGTAAAGTGAGAGTGGGCGGGGAACAGATGAGCAGCCACAGCTCTGGGGAACTGCTGCCTGCAGAGGCACATGTCAGCTTTGCAGCTTCCAGGAAACCCAGGACCCCGGTCCTGCCACGAGCCCCTCCCCACTGGTTAGATGTCCTCAAAGTGGAAAGAGTAGTGTGGTGGAGGCCCCTCCCTCCTGCCCACTTGGCTCTAGGTCTGAGCTCCTCGTAGGACTCTGCCCTGCCCTGCCCTGCAGGTGGGTGGAACGCCCCAAGTTCAATCCAGGGTGAACTTGGAAGGGAACATGCCACCATCCACCCGCACCTTTCCATCCTCCACACATCCTGGTACCGTTTTGAACAACCTGGGCACAAAAACTGAGGAGGCCCAGAAGGAAGGAACTTCCTCCTAGAGGGTTCCTGGCCCTGCAGGCAGCCGGTTCAGGCCCCAGGCTGAGAGAAGGAAGGAGGGGGAGGGCAGCATGGTGCCGCCCTAGTGCCAGTCACTGATGCCCGATGCTGGGCAGAGTGGTGAGTTCCAGGAAGTGTCCGCGCCCTTCTTGCACTGTCTGTGAGTCTGTCCACAAGCTCACACAGAGGCGTCAGCCCCTGTCTCTCAAATGGTATGCAAGATCCTTCATTGATTCCTCCTTTCCTGTGATGGCCGTCAGTTGGTCTTAGTAAAGCATATTGACTACCTGCAAAAGTGATGGTTTCATGAGCCCCTCCCAGGACACACAGTACACGGTTTATTTGATTTGATTTTGTTTTGGGTCAGATGGCTCAGATGGCTCAGTCATTTTGCTCAGATGGCTTTGCACTCACGAATCACTCCCAGAGGTGCGGAAGGGACCTTATGGCTGGGGATCAAACCTAGCTTGGCCACATGCCAGGCAAGTGCCCTACCTGCTGTACCATGCTCCGCCCCCAGTATCATTAGTTAACAAGAATGCAGAACAGGTGCTTCAGACAGCATCACCGTCTTCCACCTCAGCAAAGAAGCTGCTGGTTTTATTGTTGTCGTTTTTTGCCATTTTAGGGGGTTACACCTAATGCTCACTGGTTACTCCTGGCTCTGCACTCAGGAATTACTCCTGGCGGTGCTCGGGGGACCATATGGGATGCCGGGGATCGAACCTGAGTCGGCTGTGTGCAAAGCAAATGCTCTCCCTGCTGTACTATCGCTCCGGCTACTGTTACTGTCATCACCAACCTCATTTTGCAGATGCAGAAACAGACTCAGAAACTGACTGGTCTAAGGTCACCCCACTGACAGGAGGGCCAGGCATTAACCTGGGGCTTCCCAGAGTGGGGACAGGTGCTTGCCCCTGGCCCGCATCCCAGGACTTCGAGGCTTTATCCCTAGAGATAGTTTGGTAGGATCAGAAGCTGCACTCGGGTGCAACTGTGCCTACAGGCCAGGAGCTGACCAGGGCGTGTCCTGTGTATTCCTGGCCAAGGGAGCAGGCACCCACCCCCACCCAACCCCCAGCCCTTGCCAGCCAGGCAGCTGCAGCTGGTCCAAGCCCAAGAGGCTGAAGTCTACACTGAACTCTTTGTCTCTGGTGGGAACCCCTGCGGCCCCCGGCCTCTCCTCAAGAGCCCACTGTCCTGGCTGGGAAACTTGGCGTGTGGAAGGGCTCTTGGCCACCCTGCCAAGTGGACATGCAAAGCCCACGCAGGAATCATGCTCATGAACTGCAGAACAGCGGCACCGAGAGACCTGTCTGGGGCCCAGAGCCTGGATCCCGACCCTGGTACCAAGCAGAACTCCCCATGGCCACGCCAGCTCTCCGTCCCTTCCCTCCCCTGTTGCTTCCCCTGAGGGAAGCGGCCCCATCCTGCCCAGTCCCCAGCTGGGCGGTGCCCAGGGGCTGCCCTCGCGTGGCTCCCAAGCCCTCTGCCTGTGCAGCTGCCGGGGCCTGCTGCCTCGCCACTGAGAACCCAGCCAGGTATGTCAGTTCTAGACCTGGACTCACAGTGGCCACGTGTGCTCTGCTCTTGCAAGGGGCTCGTTAGGATTCATCCACCCACAAATATGAGGGAGGAGACAGGGCCCAATGCGGGTGGAGATGGAGACGGGGCAGGGGGTGAAGGACACTCTTTAGAGACACCATGGCCCTGAGGCCTCCACTTTGTAGTTACTGGAATAGGGGAGCCCTGGGCCTCTCAGCAGTGCCTGTTCCGTGCTTTCCAGGAATGCTTCGAACCCAGCCTGGCCCAGCCAGGGGAGCCTTCCCAAAGGCGTTGGAGGCCTCTCCTGCCCCCTGTCCTCCCCTTGCCTCTGCCTGTCCCCTGCCACCCTTTCAACTGAAAACTGAAAGCAAAATATCAAGAGGGGAGGGGCGGAGCAGTAGGACAGTGAGTGGGGTGGGTTGCCTTACACGTGGCGAGTCTCCAGGGTCGTTCTTCTCTTTGGCGTCCCATACGGTCCCCTGAGCACTTCCAGGAGAGATCCTTGAGCATAGAGCCAGGAGTAATTCCTGAGCATCACTGGGTGTGGCCCAAAAATACAAGATAAAAAGGAAAAATAAATCCATCAAGACTGGGAAGAGGCTGCTGAGCTGAAGAAGCAGCCAGGATGCAGGAATGTTTGTTTGTTTGGGGCCACACCCAGCAGTACTCAGGGGTCACTCCTGGCTCTGTGCTCAGGGATCATGCCTGGTGGGCTCCGGGGAGATGGAACCTGAGCCGATCGCGTGCAAGACAAGTGCCCCAATGACCCCAGCCCCATGGAGGAACTTTAAGAAGATGGAGCCTTTTCACTTCTTCCCTTCCTTCTCCTTATTGGGCAGTGGGGACTCCGGGAGAGGGGGCAGTGGAAAGGCTAGTGGGGGAGGGGAGGGAGGGAGAGAAGGAGGGAGAGAGAAAGAGGGCACGCTTTGGTGCAGGAGGCCTGAGCTCCGTCCTGGGCACTTTGGGGTGCTGCGAGCACCCCCAGCTGTGACCCCAGCACAAAGAGGCTTGCTTCTTACGAATGGACAGCCTGGAGTGGTGCAGGGAGGCTTGGGCGGCCACTGAAGTATCTTACGAGCTTTCAACTCATGGCTCCGGCCTGATTTACAGATGAGAAATAGAAGGTTCCGGGAGGGTGCTCGTGACCTTGGATTCCAAATTCTGACCCTGAGTGCTGATTCTCCGACATTGTCGGGTGACTGAGGGTGAGGGCTGGTGGTGCAAGAGGGTCCCTCACCCCACTTGTCCGAGTCTACCTCGGGACACCCGCCCCCGCCGCGCTCCAGCTCCCCAGCGAAGCCTCAGTCCAGGCTGCTGAGGGCGGCGCGAACAAGCGGCCCTTTCTGCACTGCAACCCCGCAGCTGGACCGCGGCCCACGATCCCGGGCTGGTGGCGGGGGCGGGGCCGCCCGGGTTGCCGAGGTGACCGGGGCACTGGGACGGCTCTGGGCTCCGCGCGGCCGGCCGGCAGCAGCGGCGGCTGCAGCACCATGAGCGGCCGCAAGCGCAGCTTCACCTTCGGGGCTTACGGAGGGTAGGTGCTCACGGAGGGCAGGTGCGAGGGTCCGAGGGTCGGTGCGCACGGTGGGCGGGTGTTAGGGTCGGAGAGTCGGTGCGCAGGAGGGGACGGTGGGTGAGCCTGCACGTTGGGCTGTAAAACGTGCTCTGGGGCTCAGGAGCCTTGCGGTGAGCACGTGCGGGGTGTGTGTGCACACCTGGCCGCAAGTTGGGGTATGTGGAGTGGGACGGTCGGGTCAGTCCGGAGCCCTTGGCCGCTGAATGGGGAGGGAACTGTTCGCTGTACTGTTTTGGACTAAGGGAGCTGGAAAATCGTGCAGGGCCCCCTCCCCAGGCTTGGGAACCCTACCCTGGGCTTGCAGGCTTGGGGGAGGAGGAGCTGTTAGTGGTGGTCAGAATTTCATTGTCTCTCCTCACTGATGGCCCCCTCAGCAGGTGTGAGTGGGGGGCCTGATTGCATTAGACAGAGATCTGGGGGATGGGAACGGGGGCACAGGGTGGGGGCCCCCTCAGGCCTGCCAGTGCCTTGGCCGAGTTGCTGCTGTCTGCAACCAAGGGACCCCCGTTGATGCTCATGTGTGCCCAGGGGTCTGCTGGTGCAGAGGCCATGCTCTCAGAGCTGGGCTGCAGCCCAGAGACCTCCTCGGGGCTGGGGGGAGGCCACAGAGCAGGGATGAGAGGGCCCGGCTGAGCCTGAGACTCTGGCCAGCGACCCCACAGGGGCCCGGAGAGAGGAACCGGTTCTGCTGTGTGTCCTGGCGCCAGCCCTCTTGGACTACATTTTTTCCGTCACAGTTCACCTTCCACACTGCCTGCTCCCCACCCCCAGGCATCCGGTGGCTGGTGGAGACCAGTTTGGGCTCCTTCTCTTTTCTCCTTGGACCAGGGTTGTTTGTTATCCTAACAGCTGCCCCTGAGCTGCCCCCACTGGGTAGGCATTGGTGCCCTCTCAGCCCAGCCCAGCCCACCCCAAGGCGCCCTCAGAAGGTGGGGTGTGGGAAGCTTGGGGAAGGATTACCCTCTCTGAGGCTGGACAGGGAGCAGAATGGGGAATCCCTGAACTACCGGGACTTGAGGTCTTTACTCCTCCTTGGGGGTGGAGAGGAAGCTCAGGGGATTTCCTCTTCCCAGCTCCCCGGCCTTTGACCCCTGGGGGTGCATTTGAATGAGCTGTGTATACATATCTGTGCATCTGTGTGTTTCTGCATGTCCCCGTGCACACACATGCATAGATGCATAAATACATGCGTGCATTTCATCATGCAGTGCACATGTGTTTGTGTGTGCCCTTGGCGTGTCTACATTAACATGTGTGTGTATCCATGTCTACACACATGGGGCTCTCCTCTGTGCACATTGGAGGAAACCGGAAGGAGTGGCACCTCCTGTGGACGCTGCCGTGTCAGCCTCGCCACAGCCATCCCTGCGCCTTCTCCCACTGCTTACCCAGCGCCCAGCACCTCGCCCTTCGCGCCGCCTGGCTGTCGTCCTGTCATCTGTCTTGGGCCTCTGTTCCCTTACTCCTGTGCTACCCAATCCGCCACTTTCCTTCCGTGTGTGTGTGTGTGTGTGTGTGTGTGTGTGTGTGGTGTGTGTGTGCTGTCCCAGCTCTGTGCTCTGGGTCCTTCCTGGCCTTGTTCGGGTGATCTGTGTGTGGGCTTCCTCCCGGCTCTGTGCTCTGGGGTCCT